>SJYX01010118.1:85836-111919 GCA_006410675.1 Oreotragus oreotragus | reverse complement strand
CTCCCACCTCCCACCCCACATCTTCCCTCCAGATCATCCCCATACACCAGCCCCAAGCATCCTGCATCCTGCATTGAACATAGACTGGCAATTCATTTCTTACATGATAGTATACATATTTCAATGCTATTCTCCCAAATCATCCCTCCCTCTCCCTCTCCCTCTCCTTCTCCCTCAGAGTCCATAAGTCCGCTCTACACATCTGTATCTTTTTTGCTGTCTTGCATGCAGGGTCCTCATATGAATATAACTTTTGAAAAGCAATGAAGTGGGACTGACATTGAAATAGTGTTTATTCTGTCATAGCAGTTTAGACTGACACTCTAAAGAGATTTATCCACAGAGTAATGACTCTCAAGAGTCCATTTAACTAAGAAAATGAACCTTCTTTTCTGGTGTCATTCCTACGTCTGTAGGAAATCAGTTCTGGTAACAAGAGTTGTCTTGTATAGAGAATGTTCTGAAAACCAGGAGGATGCTCTGACTGTCTTGGGATCCATACCAGTGTATAATTCTCACAACTCTACATGGGCCAAAACGAAATGACACCCCTCCTGAGTCAACATAGGCACACCATTTCTTAGAGTCACCAACAAATAAGGACTGGTAATTTTTTATTTTTCAATAATTTCAAGTGAAAAAAGGTTAGTAACCTTTCTAACTATTTTCTGTTAGCATCCTCACAGAACTACTTCTTGAATCATATTTAGCCACCCAAGAGGAAACAATCACTTATGCCCATGTTTATATGTTGACCATAATAAAACTAAAAGAATGAAATAATACCATTTGCAGCAATATGGTTACCTAGAGGTTATCATACTAAGTGAAATAAACTAGACTGAGAAAGATAAATACCATGTGGTATCACTTATATATGGAATCTGAAAAATGATACAAACGAACATATTTATAAAACAGAAATAGAGTCACCGATATAGATAACAAATTTATATTTACCGGGAGGAGGGAAAAAGGGATAAATTGGGAGACTGGGATTGACTTATACACATCATTAAGTATAAAACTGATAAGTAATAATGGCCTATTATGTGTCACAGGGAACTTAACTCAATGCTCTGTGGAGACCTATATGGGAAAATAATCTGAAAGAGTAGATATATGTATTAATACATGTATAACTGATTCCCTTTGACATATAGCAGAAACTAATATGACATTGTAAATCAACTATGCGCCAATAAAAATTAATTAAAAATTAAAAGATGCCAAAAATAAAATAAAAACAATCCCTAGATTGAGAATAAATTCTTAGTTTAGGCATAGCTCAACCATGTTACCTTTAGTTACCATGCATAGGTAATGATGTAAGGTGATAATAGAGTATGGTTTCAGTGTGCCTGCCCTCTGATGCCCTCTTGCAACACCTACCATCTTACTTGGGTTTCTCTTACCTTGAGCGTGAGGTGTCTCTTCACTGCTGCTCCAGCAAAGCACAGCCGCTGCTCCTTACCTTGGAAGAGGGGTATCTCCTTATTGCCGTCGTTCCTGACCTCGGATGCAGGGTAGCTTCTCTCGGCCGTTCCTGTGCGGTCACAGCCTGGCACTCTAGGCTGCTGCCCCTGACCTCGGACGTGGGGTAGCTCCCCTCGCCCAAGCTTAGTGCGCCGGCCCGGCTCTCGTGTCAGACTTTATTTTTGGGGGTTCCAAAATCACTGCAGATGGTGACTGCAGCCATGAAATTAGAAGACGCTTACTCCTTGGAAGAAAAGTTATGACCAACCTAGACAGTATATTCAAAAGCAGTGACATTACTTTGCCGACTAAGGTCCGTCTAGTCAAGGCTATGGTTTTTCCTGTGGTCGTGTATGGATGTGAAAGTTGGACTGTGAAGAAAGCTGAGCGCCGAAGAACTGATGCTTTTGAACTGTGGTGTTGGAGAAGACTCTTGAGAGTCCCTTGGACTGCAAGGAGATCCAACCAGTCCATTCTGAAGGAGATCAGCCCTGGGATTTCTTTGGAAGGAATGATGCTAAAGCTGAAACTCCAGTACTTGGTCCACCTCATGCGAAGAGTCGACTCATTGGAAAAGACTCTGATGCTGGGTGGGATTGGGGGCAGCAGGAGAAGGGGACGACCGAGGATGAGATGGCTGGATGGCATCACTGACTTGATGGACGTGAGTCTGAGTGAACTCCGAGAGATGGTGATGATCAGGGAGGCCTGGCATGCTGTGATTCATGGGGTCGCAGAGTCGGCCAAGACTGAGCGACTGAACTGAACTGAACTGAAATGATAATAGAGTCACTTTAAGTTTTAAGAATGGCTTGCTATTTGTAGATATTTTCTTATTGAATTCTCTTAGCCATAAGATGTAGGTAAGGCAGGTGGTTTTGTACATAATTACCTATAAAGATAGGAAAACAAAATCTTTCATGAGCTGCCCAATCATCCAGCCAGTGACAGAACTGGATTTGAAAAAAGACCTTACCTCTCCAAGGACTAAACTTTCTTCATGCTAGGTATTCTTTTCCTTTAACTCATACCATATTGTAATTATATTTTAAAAATATTTTAATGTCCTGGTCAATATGAGAATTAGGCCAATATAGATTAATAAAAAATATTTTAGAGCTATGATTATCTCATTGGAAGTCACAATGTCCTTTTGTTTACAAAATACTGATATTTCTGAAAGAGAAGGAAAACATTTCCATAACTATTTCCTGATTGTCAGGCTATAGCTGGATACATGTAGTTCTTACTGGATGCTCTGATCCTCTTTGAAGAAAGGGATTTTATATTATATATGTTTTATATTCTTCACAGTACTTAAACAAGGGAATTCTTAAGTACACAATATAGTAATATACTTGTTAAATGAAGTTGAATGAAATGGGACCCATTTATTTCTATGTTATGTGTGCTGAATAATCAGCATGGCTTCAATTCCCCTCATTTTCTCTGTCTCTTATTATTAGGCATAATTTTCACAAATTTGGATTCTTTTGAAAAAATAGTGATATTTCTGTTATTGATGAAAATCATATGGTTGTTTTATTTTGCATATTCTCAGCTTTTATTTCCAATAGTTAGGCCAGACTTGACATTTGTTTCTTCTGTACAACATATAGTTAAACAAACTATTCAATTCTACAATTATGTTCCAAAAATGCAGCTTGGGAAATTAATTAGTATTAGCTGTCTTGTCCAAGGTTATCTTGCAGGTAAAACAAGATTTTAAAAGCACTTGAGTTTCTACTATATTTCCTAAGTCCTTGAACCACATAATATTTCTCTGATGTTTAATTCTTTAACTGGTTTAAGACCTATACTTTCTGAATGAAAAATCCTGCTGTGTTGTGATGCTTGGCATTTATAATTAATGCACGTATTGTTGCCAGCATATATTCAGATAAAGGTTAGTTTAATTGGGCCAAGGTAAACAATTACACCTTGATTTTGTTAAAGGCTGAGTATACATTGGATACTTACAAGTTAGTGTAAAAAGAATCACCAGTATTTGAGTTTCTAATTTTTCACATGCCTAGTTATAAGATTTTGAACTAAGCGACTTAGAAAAATATTTCATCGCAAACATTTCTTCTTCTTAATGAAGATAAGAAGGCAGGTTGTATTCTTAATGAGGGCCAGTTAGGCTGATATGTTTGCATGGCATTTACTAAACTAGATCATTTAGACAAATCTTGTTGCTTATGATCTATTTAAACATTAGAAAAATTCTTTAGCTGTTACAGAACTCAATATGATAAACAGGTTCAAGATGCCTATTACTTGCAGCATTCTGTGAATGTGTCACAGTCATTAAATATAAATACATTTGCTTGGATAGCACTAGGATTTATTTTATTTCAATTGAAAAGATATTTATAATTAATTGCTTTTTTGGTACAAGAGAAAAATGATTTTGAGGGATTCATTTTAAGCATACTACTATTATCTAATGTGTTCTTTACTAAAAGAAAATGTATATACGTAGTTTAACATGTGAAAAATATAATGTTTGATTAGTACATTTTCTTCTAAATATCAGTAATTATTTCTCAGATATGCTGTGCTGTGCTTAGT
Source organism: Oreotragus oreotragus (assembly GCA_006410675.1). Classification (NCBI taxonomy): domain Eukaryota; kingdom Metazoa; phylum Chordata; class Mammalia; order Artiodactyla; family Bovidae; genus Oreotragus; species Oreotragus oreotragus. The sequence continues at coordinate 107,869 of SJYX01010118.1, read as the reverse complement.
CACTCAGTCATGTCTGACTGTGACCCCATGGACAGCAGTCTGCCTAGGCTCCCTCTGTCCTTCGAGATTCTCCAAGCAAGAATACCGAGGTGGGTTGCCATGCCCTCCTCCAGGGGATCTTCCCAACCCAGGGATTGAACCCAAGTCTCCTGCATTGCAGGCAGGTTCTTTACTGACTGAGCCACCAGGGAAGCCAGGAATACCGGAGTGGATAGCCTATTCCTTCTCCAGGGGGTCTTCCTGATCCAGGAATAGAATTGGGGTCTCTGGCAATGCAGGCAGATTCATTATAAGCTGAGCTATCAGGCATATATCCAGGGGATAATCTCAGATATATCCAGGAGATATTTAATCTACATCACCCCACTTTCAGTGAATAATCAAGTAAAATATATTTTTAAACATAATGTCATGGGGGAAAAAAAGTACTGACTTATATTTGTAAAGCATAACCTTCTGACTCTTCCTGGAGCATTCTTAGGGTATCTGGGTGGGCCACACTGCTTTTTGTCTTAGATTCAGGGCAGTCTTGGAGGAAGAAATTGAATAAAAGCCAAGGAGTTAAGTCAGAGTTACAGTGCAAAAGTGGAGATATATCATGGTTAAAAATCATGGTGACTTCTCCTAGGATGAACAGCATAAAAATCAAAATTATGAATCAAGATTCATTTATATTTTTATATAATGTATATGTTTACCTATACAAACTAAAGACCCACATTAGGATCAGAGAATAAAAAAGTTCATTATATTAAATATAAGATCTATTATTAGCTCCAGTTTGGTTTTAATTAAATATAGACTTCCCTGGTGGCTCAGACAGTAAAGCATCTGTCTACAATGCGGGAGACCTGGGTTCCATCCCTGGGTCGGGAAGATCCCCTGGAGAAGGAAATGGCAACCCACTCCAGTACTATTGCCTGGAAAGTCCCATGGACAGGGGAGCCTGGTGGGCTACAGTCCATGGGGTCGCAAAGAGTCGGACACGACTGAGCGACTTCACTTACATTTACATGCTTACAATGGGCTTAACAACTCTTAGTGAATTTTCTGACCAATCCAACCAATACATTAAGCAAACACATAAGGAAAAAGCCAAATTTGTTCCTATCATTACATGAAGAAGGATACAGGTGACTAAATTTCTCACACTTTAGTTGTTTGCTTGGTTACAAACAGATGCCCTTTTCATGTCCTAAATTTTATTGTCAACCAATAATAGATAAGCAGGTCTATAGCCTCTGATTCTGCACAGGACATCTTTGAGTCCGTGGAAAAGGACTTTCTTTGTGTGTGTATATATAATCACTCATAAAAGAGGGACTCTTTTAGGAAATTATGGAGTTTTCATTTCAAAGGAATCCTAAAATTCATTCATTTCTTACCATGTATTTACTGAGAACCTGCCACATGCAAAAGACACTGTGGTGGACCCTGGGTCTATGGCAGTAGAAGAAATACATATAGCTTTTGCTTTTCAAGAGTTTTCCCTATATTTAACAGGATGAACACTGAAGAAATTTAGAAAACTCAGAATAACATGCTATGAGAGTATGTAGCAACTAGAAATAGACCTTATTCTTAGGAAATCAGGAAATAATTCTACAAATTAACACTTGGAAGATGAGTAAGAAAATTACTATGGGTAATAAGGGCAAAGATTTCTGAGTAGATAGAAAATCAACATGGAGAGTGTGGTGTGTATTCCAAAAATTAAATGAGGTAAAGAGCTAAGATGTTTACAGAATAGAAATATATATATATAGTAAGAGAAAATGCAGTAGCTGAAGTTTTTTATATATCATATTAGGAATATACAAATATAGATATACTGTTGCCTACAATGGCTATGCATTATTAATTTATTTGACATCTTGAAATATAAGACTAGCAGCAACTTAGATCTCAGATCTTCATGGTTTACATTCCTAGGCCCTACAACTGAAAGAAATCCTCCGAAAGTGAAAGTGTTAGCCACTCCGTCATGTCCGATTCTTTGCAACCCCGTAGAATGTAGCCTCTGTCCATGGAATTCTCCATGGCAAGAATACTGGAGTGGGTTGCCATTCCCTTCTCCAGGGGATCTTGTTGACCAAGGGATCTAACCTTGGTCTCCTGCATTGTGGGCAGATTCTTAACCATGTGAGCAACCAGGGATGCCCCTACTAAAAAGCATTTACTTGGATCATATTCTCTAATATCCTTCAAGTTATTTCCATTCATTCAAAATTTCTGTTGAAGGTTTTGAGAGTGTACCTGAAAACTTCACCAAGCACCTAAATAAACATATAGTGATACAGTGACAGGAGAGAAATAAGTAAAAGTCACTTTCACCCATTCAGTCACCTACTAGAAGATGAATTATAGGTACAAAAGCAGAAGAAATATATGTTGCACCATTGGGTGATAAAAAAGGAATATGAAAGCAACAGAAAAACTGCTCTTAAGGCTCTTTTATAACGGCGCCTTTTCTTTTCCAATTTTTTCCCTTCCTTCATCGCATCAATCTTGCATGGCAACTACATTATAGTCACAAATAAATATGTGCCCAAAGTCAGGCTAAGTAGAATTGCAGTTTAGAGTAACACATTGTGTAAGTTCTGGGAAGGCATTATTCCCCCTATTATCTCAGTGGCAAACCTTTTTTTTTTTTTTGAATAATTATGTTAAATTTCATCACTGTGCTCACCGTTTGCCCAGCATGCTAAGGCAGAGTGCTGAGTGAAACCCTTTCTCTGTGGACCCCGGGAGGTCAGAATATAAATAAGGCAAAAGAAGATGCCTTGGGGAGCGAGGGACCATGGGGATTAGAGCTGGGCATAAATCACAGCTCCAAGGTAAAGCAACACAGGGTTTTACTTTGGCACTTTTATCTCTGGGGAGCTCCTCTGCTGGTGGGCCTCAAACAATGGTGAAGCGATAGTGTTTAGAACTGTTTTGTATGTATTCTGTGTGTGTGTGTTTCTTGGGAGATAATCCTCAGAGAATCTTTAAGTAGAGAACCTGTAAATTCTTTTGGCTTTTAGTTGTTATTTTAAAAATAAAAGTAAATCAGTTGTGAGTGGATAGGGAACAGTGGGAAGCAGAATGTTTTTTACTCAAGTAGGGTGACAGATTTGGGAAAAACTGCTAAATGTGAGACAAAGGAATTGTATTATTAATAAGTGCTTTGGAAATGAGCATTGGGTTGGCAATCACTGAGGAAAGTATTATAGTTATCTTTCCACAGTCAGTAACTGTAAAACTTGAGAAGATTTATGAAGCACCTCCTTTTAAGCTGTAGAAACTGGCAGCATAAGGATATGATTCTAGAGAGAAGGAAAATATTAGACGCGCTTGCTCCATAGTCTTTCCTGCTTTTCGCCTGGAGGAGTTTTCAAAGCTTGACACCGGGAAGTGGAGCCCAAACAGAGAAACAGATCTGATGTCAGAGTGGCTGAGGTATCTGGATTTACGGGACAAGGTACCAAAGATGAGCTAACTCTGCAAAACAAAGCCCAGTGTTTCCCCGAGTTTTTGACTAAATACTATGCTGTATATATGGAGCGTGAGAACTCTATGAGGCCTGGAAGGAAGAAAACAAAAACTGAAAAAACCCACAAAAGCTCTTCAGAGGGCCCTGAGGTGAACAGAGAGTTCTTAGGTCAAACGGTGCTGGAAAATCCTGGCCAGAATGGAGAGGTCTTGGGGAAGATTTCAAATATTTCAATGAGAGTTTTTATGAGAACTTATGAGTAGGGCTACTTCAGTCTTAGGGTGCTTGTCCTTACAAAGCTTAAAACAAAACCTGTTTGTTTTAAAATTATTTTTTAAGGTAATTTTGACAAAAAGTTATAAGTTGTATGAATAGTTTTCTCTCTAGTTAAGTCACTTTATAGTTAGTTAGCTAATGTAGATAGTCGCTTCCTGTATGAGTTTGCAAAAAAACAAGATAAACATCTTATTTTCCTTAGATAAAAAGCAATTATATCACACCAAAGATAATCATTTTAGTAAAATGAAAATCAATTACCTGTTGGTTGAGCTCTTCAGTAGAATAATCTTTCAATCTGGATGAAATAATATATGTATAATTTTTTAAGATTTCATATAAATTATGAAAAAGTCATGAGTAAGTTCATTAAATTCTCAAATAAAATTGAACATCCTCTAAGGAGAGAAAACAGACTCTCAATAGAGTAGTAGCCACAAGTCCATCATACAAAGAAAAATAGCAGACTTGCAAAGAAATTTTAAAAATGTGATCTATAAATAAAAGTATAGTTGATAGAAATAAACCCAAAGATGACAAAGATGTTGAAATACCTGTTATAAAAATTTCATTAAAGGAAAAGATGTGCATAATGGACAAAGAAATAGGGATATCTTTAGAGATATAGATACAATAACAAAGAACCCAAAGCAAATTCTAAAACTACAAATATTGTATGAATTTAAAAGTTACTACATAGGCTTAACAGAAGTTTGGATTTGAAGAAAAGAGCAAATAACTTGAAGGCTGAATAATAGAAACTATTTAAACTGTAACACTGACTAAGAAAAAAGAAAAGCTTCAGGAACTTGGGAACAATGTCAAGTCATCCACCATAAAATAACTGGAATCCCAAAGGGAGATGAAAGAGAAGTTGGGGAACAAAAACTGTGAAGATATGATTTCTAAAATGTTTTCAAACTTAGTGGAAAATATGCTTAATATCCAATGAATAGGATTTCATTTTTTAAAAAAAGAACATATCTACATCATAGTCAAATTGTTGGGAATCAAAAGCAAAAAATTGCTTCAAAAATAAAATATCTAACAACACATTTAATCAAGGAAGTGAAACATCTGTACACTGACAACTATAAAATGCTGATGAAACAGATTGAAGATATCTTTCAAAAGAAATGGAAAGATATCTCATGTTTAAAAACTGGAAGAATTTGTATTATTAAAATGTTTGTACTACTGAAAGTGATCTATAGATTCAATGCAATCCCTGTCAAGATACCAATGACAATTTTCAAAGAAGTAAACAAACCCAAAATGCACATATAGCCACAAAAGATCCCGACAAATTAATCTTGAGCAAGAGGCAGAAACCTGGAGGCATCATGTACAGATTTCAAATTATATTGCAAAGCAATAGTATTCAAGACAGTGTGATATTGGCATAAAAACAGATGCATAAAAATAGGTCAGTAGAACAGAATAGAGAGCTTGGAAATGTACCCATATATATACGTGGTCAATTAATTTACAAAGAGATGATTAGACAGCATCACTGATTCAATGGACATGAATTTGAGCAAACTTCAGGAGATAGTGGAGGACAGGAAAGACGGTGTTCTGCAGTCCGTGGGGTCACAAACAGTTGGAAACAACTGAGTGACTGAACAACAACAATTTACAAGGAAGGAGTGAAGAATATAGTGGGGAAAGGACATACTCTTCAATAAATGGCTATAGGCAAACTGACAGCTACATTCAAATAAGTAAAACTGTACCACCACCCTACACCACACACACAACTAAACCCACAAAGGATTAAGGACTTGAATGTAAAACCTGAAACTATAAAAGTTCTAGAAGAAAAATCTTTCCATAGGAAAAATCTCCTTTACTTGGCAATTTTTCTTGATTGATGGCATAAGCAAAAGTAACAAAATCAAACATAAACAAATAGGACTACATCAAAGTAAAACGTCTCTGTAAAGGAAGTGAAAGTGAAGTGAAGTCCCTCAGTCATGTCCGACTCTTCACCACTCCATGGACTGCAGCCAACCGGGCTCCTCCGCCCCTGGGATTTTACAGGCAAGAGTACTAGAGTGGGTTGCCATTGCCTTCTCCGATGTAAAGAAAACCATCCACAAAACACAAAGGCAACCTACAGAATGGGAGTCAACTCGCAAATTATATATCTGATTAGGGATTACTATCCAAAATATATAAACAATTCATACAACTCAAGAGCAAGGCACATATGAACTTCATTTAAAAAATGGGTAATGGACCCAAATAGACATTTTTCCAAATAAGACACACAAATGAATAACAGGTACATGAATGGGTGTTCAGAATCACTAATCATCAGGGAAATGTAAATCAAAACCACAATGAGTTATCACTTCATATTTGTAATAATAGCTTTCATCCTAGAATCAAATGATGACAAGGATATGGAAAAAAGGGAACCCTTACACTGTTGGTAATAATTGGTAAATTGGTGCAGCCAGTATGGAAAACAGTATGGGGTTTCCTCAAAAAGTTAGAAATAGAATTACTGTGTGGTCCAGCAATCTTATATCTGGGTGCTTAGCCAAAGAAATAAAATATAGGTCTCAAAGGCATAATTATACTCCAGTGTTTATTGCAGCATTATTTATAATATCCAATAAATGAGAACAACCTAAGTAGTTATCATGAATGAAGAAAATGTGATATATGTATCAAATGGAAAACTATTCAGTCGTAAAAAAGGTAATTTTGCCATTTACTATACTTAGAACCTGGAGGGCATTGTGCTAAGTGAAATAAGCTAGAAAATAAAGGGTGAATACTTCATGGTTTTAGTTGTATATGGAATCTAAAAGAGTTGAACTTGTAGTAAGAAGAGGAAAATGGTGTTATAAGGGGCTGAATCATAGGAGAAATGCGCGAATGTTGTCCAGAGCGTGCAAACTTTCTGTTGTAAGAGAATTGTTCTGTTGACCTAATGTACAGATGATGGCTGTATTCAGCAATAATTTATTGTATACTTGAAATCTGATGAGAGTAGAGATAACTATGTGAGGTGATGAATATGTTAATTAAGTTGGTTGTGATAATCATCTCACATTTTATACATGTACCAAAATATCACAATGTACATGTTAAATATATACTAGTTTTCTTTGTCAATTATACTACAATAAAACTGGAAAAGATTACATATAAAGGAACTCAGATCAAAAATAAGAAGATGGAAAATATACATATCATGTACCCTAATAATAAAACAACTGGAGTAACTACTTAGTATCAAATAAAATGAAATTCAAGAAAATAACTATTATCAGATACAAACAGTGACATTTTATAGTGGCAAAATTTTCTAATAAAGTTATAAAGTCCATTGAAAAAAAAAAAGAAGTACTTCAGTGATGGGCTCCCCAGGTGGTGTTGCCTGCCAATACAGGCAACCTAAGAGACACAGGCTCCATCCCTAGTTTGGGAAGATCCCCTGGAGGAGGGCATGGCAACTGACCTCTATATTTTCTTGTCTGCAGAATCCCATGGATGGAGGAGCCTGGCAGGTTATAGTCCATAGCGTCACAAAGAGTGAAACACGCTTGAATAGACTGAACATGCACAAGTTCAGTGAAACAGGAGAAGAAAAATACAGTATTTTATTTTTTTTTAACCTCAGTCATTTCGTAGTCAACTACTAAAACTGTGTATCAGTTTTAGTAGCTGCCATGACCTTCTTCTAGGATATTTATGATTATGGCAGCCATTTTGATTGTCTTCATAATTGCCATTTCCTGTTCTTCTTTGCTTCAGAACTCTGATTGTGCTTGCACATAATATGGCTCATCCCAGAGGACAGATTATGGTTAGTTTGCATCAGTCAGAGCAATCTAGTTCCATTTTTCTTATTGCAGAAATAAATATGAGCCTGTGTTTAAGGTGATTAATGAAATCATCTCAGAGTCCATGAGCATATGATAGTTTATTTTTATGAAATAATCACAGGAAACAGGAGTTATAATCTGTAAGTAAATAAGTAAGTTAAGTTAGCTATTTCAGCTAGTAATTTAAATGCTATAAAAGAGGTGTGTGTATGTGCATTATAGTAACACTGAGGAGAGTTATCTGTCTGAGACAGATGGAGAACAATTTAAAGGATTTTTTACAGTGACATTTTACCTTTATTTTGTAGAAAATTGTTTAGTGGACAATGGCTTGCACCAGGACACTACTGTCCCATAGCAGCGTGTCTGTGATGAAGATATTCTATATTTGTACATGTTAACAGCAAAACACCAGAAGAGGGAAAAAAGCATGAACAGGGACATGTAAGTCTGAGCTTTATTGATGTAGGAGTATGCAATAAGATTCTTTGGGAAAAGAGGGTTATTCTTCAGGTTATACAGAGTCATAAAGCAAGAAGTGAAGTCGCTCAGTCATGTCCAACTCTTTGCAACCCCATGGGCAATAGCCAATTATACAGGCTCCGCCGTCCTTGGGATTTTCCAGGCAAGAATACTGGAATGGGATGCCATTTCCTTCTCCAGGGGATCTTCCCAACCCAGGGATCGAACCTGTGTCTCCTGCATTGCAGACAGACACTTTACCGTCTGAGCCACCAGGGAAACTCTAAAGGCAGTGGGCACATCAAAGTCTCTTAAGAAGGACCAGTTAACATTTCGAAAACTGTTATGACAGCAAAAATGAGAGGGATTGAAGAAACCAGGGGCAAGCACCACTTAGAAGATTGATCCAGATCCATGAGAAAGGTGGGGACTAAAGCAGAGGCAGAGAGAGAGAGACAGACAGACAGACACACACACACATAGAGAAAGAGAAAGAGAGTAATAGCATATATTCAGTTTCTAAGTGGGAGGCAAAATTGATCAAAGTAGGGAATATATTGAATGTGAATATATGGAGGATAGTATTCAGGGTGACACAGCATTGTCATGGAGTTTTCAGGGTGACACAAGTCTGGTTCAGAGGAGGAACGTGTTTAACTTTACATAATTAAGGTTGAGGTGCATCTGAACTTGGAAAGAGAGATGACCTTTTGTAACACTGATGAGTACATCCCAATCTTCTTGGCTGGTTCTGAGAAGTGATGGAGTACCCCGCACTCAATCCCAGTCTTCTCTCCCCACTATTCCAACCTGTTATCTTAGCTATCACATGACTTAATAGGCTGAAGATTCTCAATTACATGCCTCCATCCTGGTAACTAAACATCTTCAAGTTCACATGGTTGCTGCCTACTTGACGTTCTAACTGGATGTATAATATGCACTTTCTATTTAACATGGAAGAAATAAAATTGTTGATGACTACCACTCACCATATTCCTCCAAGAAACAGCATTTCCCCAGGTCTTTAGACTCAAAACCTGGGAGTCATCCTTGATTCCTTCAATTTCTTAACCTCCTGTATCCAAGTTATTAATAAACATTTCAGCTCTGTTCAAAAATAGATTGAGTATCTGTTCATTTTTCTGTATCCTTACCAACACGTTCCAAGTCCAGGAAACATCAGTTCTTTTTATTTTTTCAACTTATTGAAGTATAGTTGATTAATGATGCTGGTTTAATTTCTACTGTACCCCACAGTGATTCAATTATACATATATGCATTCTTTTTCATATTCTTTTCCATTATGGCTTATCATAGGATACTGAATATAGTTTCCTGTGCCATACAGTAGGACCTTATTGTTTATTCATTCTATATATGATAGTTTGCATCCTGCTATTTCTGAATTCCCAGTCAATCCTTCCCTACCCCATCCCCTTCCTCCTTGGCAACTAGAAGTCTGTTTTCTATGTCTGTGAGTTTGTTTCTGTTTTGTAGATAAGTTCATTCTTTCTATATTCCATTGTATGAAAGTGTAGTTTGCTCAGTCATGTCTGATTTTTTGTCACCCCATGGGCTGTAGCTTGCCAGGCTCCTCTGTCTATGGAATTCTCCAGGCAAGATTACTGGAGTGGGTAGCCATTCCCTTCTCCAGGGGATCGAATTTGGGTTTCAATCTGCATTGCAGGAAGATTTTCTACTGTCTGAACCCCTAGGAAAGCCCTTCCATTGTGTATTTATTTATTATTCAGTTGCTCAGTCATGTCTAACTCTTTGTGTGTGCAGCACACCAGGCTTCCCTGTCCTTCACCGCCTCCTGAAATTTGCTCATACTTATGTCCATTGAGTCGGTGATGCCATCCAACCATTTCATCCTCTGTCACCTCCCTCTCCTCCTGCTCTTAGACTCTCCCAGCATCAGGATCTTTTCCTGTGAGTTGGCACTTTGCATCAAGTGGCCAAAGTACTAGAGCTTCAGCTTCAGCATCAGACCTTCTGTTAGGTAGGCAGTTAGGCATGAGCAACAAGGAGTGGTCTGGCTGAAAAGGATGCAAGCTGATCTCTAAACTGAATCACAGACACATCCAGGAGAGCTCACAGATATGCTACGAAAATAACTACAAAGACTTTTTCAACTTCTGCACCTGTGTGCTAGGCACTCAGGGGATACAAAGTAACCACATGGGCTTCTCCAAGTAAAATTAGGGAACTAGAGCCCATTGAGGGCTCATGAATATTCTATATCTAATTATAACAGATTGAATTATAGGAAGACATATGGGATAGTATAAACAACACAGCATGTTGTTGTATAACAATGGCAATTGTCTATTAGCCTTGAGCATATGCCTATTTGGATTCCCTTTCATTGACTGGGGTTGAGTACAAGCCCTACTTTGCACAGGGCATAATCAAAAGAAGACAAGAAATATAAAAGGGATGGGGGAGCCAAGAGGAATCGACAGGAAGGATGAAGAAGACTCCTTGGGAATCAGTCAGCTCCCATGACTTGAGAGTGTCTGGCTAATAAAAGATCTGTCTGCAAGAGCTGAACTGAGCTGTAACTTGCCTGTTGGTTCTACAACCTTTAGTCTATCACTCCAAATTTTTGTTATGATGAGACAAGAACCTAGGAAGAGAAGTAAACTGATGTGACACTTCCAATGAATATTCAGGGTTGATTTCCTTTAAGATTGACTTGTTTGGTCTCCTTGCTGTCGAAGGGACTCTCAAGAGTCTTCCCCAGCACCACAGTTCAAAAGCATCAGTTTGGTGCTCAGCCTTCCTTATGGCCCACCTCTCACATCCATACATGACTACTGAAAAACCATAGCTTTAACTATATGGACCTTTGTTACAAAGTGATGTCTCTGCTTTTTAATATACTGTCTATGTTCATCATAGTTTTTCTACCAAGGAGCAAATGGTTTTTAATTCCGTGGCTGCAGTCACCGTCCACAGTGATTTTGGAGATGAAGAAAACAAAGTCTGTCACTGTTTCTGTTTTTTCCCCGTCTATTTGCCATGAAGTGATGGGACTGGATACCATGATCTTAGGTTTTTGAAGGCTGAGTTTTAAGCCAGCTTTTTCACCCTCCTCTTTCACCTTCATCAAGAAGATCTTTGGCTCCTCTGTATTCATTTATCTGTCATGTACATTTAGGTTGCTTTCATGTCTAGGCTCTTGTAAACAGCTCTGCAATGAACACATAGGTGCAAGAATCCTTTTGAACCATGTGTTTCTCCAGATATATGCCCAGAAGTAGAACTACTGGATCATATGGTAGTTCTATTTTTAGTTTTTTAAGGCCCCTCCATACTGTTCTCCATAGTGGCTATATAAATTTTCATCCCCATCAACAGTGTAAGAAGTTCCCCTTTTCTCCACACCGTCTTCAGGATTTATTGTTTGTCGACTTTTTGATGAGGGGGATTCTGACTGGTGTGAGGTGATACCTGACTGTAATTTTGATTTGCAGCTCTCTAATAATTAGCAAGAAACATCAGTTCTTAATCATATCCCCCTTCATATCCATCATATCCTCTTTCCTGAACCTCTGGTTTTTCTTCTTGCCTGTATACATTTTATTCTTCAGCAAGCAGGTTAGTGTACTAGTCAAAACAATTCTAAGAATGGACATTTACATGGACTCAAGTTTCAACTTCCTCCATTTTCCATTACACACTCAGAATGAGCTCCCTCTCTACATCGACATCGTTACAGAGGGAGGTTTACTTGAAATATTCATATATATTATCTTTCTGAGAGCCCAATTTGTTGGTATTTTGAAAACCATTATGGTAATTAGATTTTTAATGAACTTGGAATTAGAACAAATGAGGTCCAAAGTATTCAGTGTTATTTCATACAGATCATAGTGATGAACATTCAAACACTCCACCCTATAAGAGAAAAGATAGCTCAGGTAATTTGTTCTCTTCTGTACCAAGATACTGCCTCTCTTTTCACCAGTCATGGCCAAAAATGGTAACTGTGTTTCTCGGGACTGCACCCCCAAATTTTCTTCATCTTCCTTTTAATGGCACCCCACCCCAGTACTCTTGCCTGGAAAATCCAATGGACGGAGTAGCCTGGTGGGCTCCAGTCCATGGGGTCGCTAACAGTTGGACAGACCGAGCGACTTCACTTTCACTTTTCTCTTCCATGCATTGGAGAAGGAAATGGCAACCCACTCCAGTATTCTTGCCTGGAGAATCCCAGGGATGGGGGAGCCTGGTGGGCTGCCATCTGTGGGGTCACACAGAGTCGGACACGACTGAAGTGACTTAGCAGTAGCAGTAGCAGTCCTTTTAAATATCACTAAATTAGGTGGCTGTGATCATTCAGGGCTCCCAGGTGGCGCTAGTGATAAACAGCCCTCCTGCCAATACAGGAGACAGAAGAAATGATTGTTCAAACCCTGGGTCGGGAAGATCCTCTGGAGAAAAGCAGAGCAACCCACTCCAATATTCTTGCCTGGAGAGTCCCATGGACAGAGAAGCCTGGCAAACTATAGTTCATAAGGTCGCAAAGAGTCAGACACAACTGAAGCAATTTAGCGCACATGCGGGCATAATGGTTCAGACAGAGTAATCAGGAATGATATCCTTTTGGGGTCCCAGGAAAGAAAGGAGCAGCCTCTTCAGTTGACCTTTGAGGGACGATAAAGATTTAAATTGACTAAAGCCTAAAGATCAGGAGTATGGGCTTTGATGTGTATTCTGATTATGTTTCTGCTACCTCCCTGCCTGATCTTGGGCAAGTCACCTATCACTTCTGTGTTAGTTTATTCAGCTATAAAAAATGAGGTGGCTGGCAAGATGATTTGAGGTTCCTTCTAGTCAAAAACTTTATTACTCTGGCTTTATTTGCCTCAGTGATCTCAGGGTAAAGTGAAAGTGAAAGTGAAGTTGGTGGGCTGCCATCTGTGGGGTCACACAGAGTCGGACACGACTGAAGTGACTTAGCAGTAGCAGTAGCAGTCCTTTTAAATATCACTAAATTAGGTGGCTGTGATCATTCAGGGCTCCCAGGTGGCGCTAGTGATAAACAGCCCTCCTGCCAATACAGGAGACAGAAGAAATGATTGTTCAAACCCTGGGTCGGGAAGATCCTCTGGAGAAAAGCAGAGCAACCCACTCCAATATTCTTGCCTGGAGAGTCCCATGGACAGAGAAGCCTGGCAAACTATAGTTCATAAGGTCGCAAAGAGTCAGACACAACTGAAGCAATTTAGCATACACAGTCCATTCAAGTACCTATTTTTCTGGTCCAGGAAATAATAAGTTTGTCCCAGGGTAAATTGATGCAACTAGTTTAGTTCCCAGAAAGCAATCCTCTTTCCCTTGTTTTAAAGTCTGGAGAAGACTTTACTATCAACTTTGTGAGCTATAAATACTGATCTAGAGGGCCACTGAAAACACAGATTTAGAGTTCAGGACAGGGAAGTAATGAAAAGAAGGCTGTGGGAATTATTGATATATGTAGGCCACTTGATCCCAAACTAGTGCCATTACCAGAATCATTTGACTATATATATATATATTTTTTTAATATAAAGATTCCAGAATCCTCTCACCAGACATTGTAATTCAGTGCATCTGGGTAAGGAATTGGGGATTTATATTTTTATATTATAATAGGGGTTTCTACTAAAATAACATGGGTGTGAAAACCATTTTTAGACATACTATTGGAACTTGTGAATGTGCTCTGAATAAGGACTGAATTCAGAATCCTATAGAATTCAAATATTAGGAACTGAATTAATGTTTCCCAACTGTGTAGACCTGGGTGTGAAGGAAGAGAGGGAAAATGGACAGTAGACAAAACACTCAATATCCAGGGACAACTGACTATTATCATTTAAAAGTGGAAGGGACGTATGTACATATTAAGAAGACTTGGGTTTTGGAGAGAGAAGGGGAGAGATGGGGAAAGAGATTCACTGTAGAAGAGAAAGAAGGAAAAATATATACCAAAAAGGTCTGAGGGTAGTTGAAGAAAGGGTATTAGCTGAGGCATATATATTTTTTAGTTGTACCTGATAGCATGCCTGATAGCTCAGCTGGTAAAGAATCTGCATGCAATGCAGAAGACCCCGGTTCAATTCCTGGGTCAGGAAGATCTGCTAGAGAAGGGACAGGCTCCCCACTCCACTGTTCTTGGGCTTCCCTGGTGGCTCAATTGGTAAAGAATCTGCCTGCAATGCGGGAGACCTGGGTTCGATCCCTGGGTTGGCAAGATCCCCTGGAGAAGGGAAAGAGTACCCACTCCAGTATTCTGGCCTGGAGAATTCCATGTACTGTATAGATCATGGGATCGCAAAGAGTTAGACAGGACTAAGTGACTTTCATTTACTTACTTACTTAGATAGCATGCAGGATCTGTGTTCCCCAACCAAGGATAGAACCCAGGCCCCCTGCACTGGGAGCTCAGAGTCTTAATCAGTGGACCACCAGAAAAGTCCTCTGAAGCATAATTTTGTTTCTTCAGGGGCTACCGTGTGCAATACCAATGTTACTATTTTCCATTACAGAAACTCTACAAAGTAAGTGTCATTAATCCCATTAACTAATAAGGAATTGTATATGTAAAAAATCCTTAAATAAATTGCCAATGTTCAAGCAACTAATAAATAATAGATAGGAATTAGATGTGGATTTGACTGACTTTTCCTTTCCCTGACTTTGCAATTGTGAACAATGTTTAGAATAAAGAGAAATGGAAGAATTTAAGAAATATTTGGAAAGAGGAACACTTCTTCAGAAACTCAAGAGAAAGATGAACACACAGGAATAAGGAAAAAAATACAGGGTAGGGTCAAGGGGTTGAGAATTTAAAGGAAATAGCAAAACTTTTGAATAGTCATCAGGGAGACATCGACTAGAGACTTGACTAAATATAAGTAAAGGAACAGTTTGCCAGTATTCTGAGCCACATTTCCAGGGGGGAGAGGGGAATCCAAATTTTGAGTAATTTTTCAAGTACTTCCGGAGTTACATATGAATCAATTCAGTCACTCAGTCATGTGTGATTCTTTGTGACGCCATGGACTACAGCATGCCAGGCTTCCTTGTCCATCATCAATTCCTGGAATTGCTCAAACTCATGTCCACAGAGTCGGTGATATCATCCAACCATTTCATCCTCTGTTGTCCCCTTCACCTCCTGCCTTCAATCTTTCCCAGTATCAGGGTCTTTTCCAATGAATCAATTCTTCACATCAGCCAAAGTATTAGAAATTCAGCATCAGCATCAGTCCTTCCAATGAACACTCAGGGCTGATCTCCTTTAGGATGGACTGGTTGTATCTCTTTGCAGTCCAAGGGACTCTCAAGAGTCTTCTCCAACACCACAGTTCAAAAGCATCAACTCTTTGGCACTCAGCTTTCTTTAAGGTCCAACTCTCATGTGTAACTCATCCACACATGACTACTGGAAAAACTATAGCTTTGACTAGATGGACCTTTGTCAGCAAAATAATGTATCTGCTTTATAATATGTGGTCTATGTTTTCATAGCTTTTCTTCCAAGGAGCAAGCATCTTTTAATTTCATGGTTGCCATCTGCAGTGATTTTGGAGCCCAAGAAAATAAAGAGTCTCACTGTTTCCCCTTCTATTTGCCATGAAGTGATGGGACCAGATGCCATGATCTTAGTTTCTTGAATGTACTCCTTTCCCAATTAGGAACCAGTCCCAATTTGTCACCAGTGTATACATATGAATACACTTTTCTATAATCAAATAGTGTCAAATTTTCCATTATTTGAAAATACAGTCCTTGAACAGTAAGCCCAAAGAGACATGCATCATCTTAAAAAGCAGTCTTGCCTTAAAATGGAATAAATTAAATTTAAGTAAGGCAAATTATACTTTACAATCATTGGAAAAGCTGATTATGTAGCAATATTTTCTTGAGCAGCACTTTGTAAAGCTAAAGAAAAGAAATCTTATTATCTAAATAATCACCATTTAATGCATTTTTATAAGTATGGATTTTCCACAGTGAGCATGTTTCTTTTTCTTAAGTAGGTCATACCTGCCATGGAAAATGTTACCTAAAAGGAAGCTTTATAACCATAAAATTTTTTTAGTGTGTTTATGTATTGATTTTCCATTCATATTAGTATTATATAAAAGCAAGGAATATAATGTAAAATTACATACATGTATATATTTGGTCTCTGAAAAGTCACAAAAAATGGCATTTTGATAGGAAAATTATAGCACTTAAAAAAAATATAATTTGCATTCAACCCACATGAAAGCTGTAGAAATCTATTCCATGTGCAAATTAATTATTCCTATCTTCAATATTGGCTTTGACAAGGTAAGAAACAGTTGGATTCATTCTAATTTGCTTCAAGTAGTGGTAATTAGAGAGGGTGTGAGAGCAGCTCTCCACTCAATTCTCTCCAATTATTATAAGACACATAATAAACCTCTTAGAAAAGCAAATTCTCTGAGTTCATCACCCTCATCCCCCTTGGGATCTATAATGTAATGTATTTCTCTCTCTTTCAGTTTCATTTAAAAAGAAATATATTACTGAGGAGCCATTGCAGATTTTCGTGGGAAACCACTCTGAAGGTTTTGAATGTTAAAATGTGAAACCAACTAGAACTCTCTGAAGGTTCTCACAAGGTTTGCTCTTATGTCATAAGTTCTACCTCTTGTGTTATTAGAGTGTCATTCTGGATAAATAATCATTTACATTTATAGTTGAATAAAGTATATTTGTATAATATACATATATTTATATATGTGAGGGATTTAATGTGGTTTCCATTTAGGAGTTGAGCCTATGAGTTGAGCTTGAGCTGGATTATTTTCCCATTACTTTGGAGTCCAGTTTGGGGTCATGTGAGGATATGAGGGTATATCTTGAATGCCTTCCTTGTCATCATGCCTGCCCAGGTGAAGTCCATGCTCTATGATGCTTTACCTGACACACTACATGCTGACTAGGTGTCATCCATCAGCCAATCCTTTTTGAGTTTTATTTCACCTTACAGTCATGTGACAGTTCATTATCTTATCCAAACGTCTTGGGGGAGTCATAACGCGTTTCCACAGTCTTCTTGTGACTAATCCCTAGAACTGGCAAAAGTCCACAGGTAAGAACTGAAGAGACAGAGAATGCAGGTGAGTTAAGGAAAGGCTGGGAACGAGGCTTCAGACTCCAGTACATATAATCTTACACAACAATGGAACTTTGAAAAAGTTCTTAAATTCCTTCCTGCAATTAGGTAATAGCAGTTGGCAGAATAATAGTCCTCCAAAGATGTCCCTGGTACCTGGGAATATGTAAACCTGCAGAGCTGAAAGGGCCTTTGAAGATGGACTCAGGGTAGTGTACCTTAAAGCAGAGAAATTATCCTGGATTATTGGGGTGGGCTCAAGTCACAGGAGCCTTTAAAAGCCAAGGATGCTCTAGCTGGCAGAAGGAGGCAGAGGAGAGGTACAGCAGAGGCGGATTCTGAGCACAAAAAGGAACTGGCACACTGTAGCTAGCCTACTTACAGGATAGGATCAGGGAAAGGCTTCTTCCAGGATCTAAGGGCAGCCTCCAGCTCAAAGTCAGAATCTGGGACCTCAGTTCTACCACCACAAGAACTGGATTTTGCCAGCAACCTGAAGAAGCTAGGGAATGGATTTTCCTGTGGTACCTGTCTGTAAGAATCCAGCTAGGAAACCCTTTGATTCCAGCCTGGTGAACCCAAAGCAGGGGAAGCAACTGAACCAACCCAGACCCTGACCTACAGGTTGTGAGAAAATTATAGGTGCTGTTTAAAGACATTTAATCTGTGCAATTTGTGTAGCAATAATAGGAAGTTGATATAGTAATTAATATCCTTAACAATTTTGAAGTGAAGTTTCGTGGCTTTTATGTAAACAAAATGACAGTAATGTTTCCTTGAAGCAAAGCTTTTCCTTAATCACATCAAAATTTAATTTTGATTTGATGATATAGGTTTGCTTAATCTAATCTAAATATTTATCAGTGATCAACATTAAATATGGGAAACACACGCCAGTCTTCAGTTTTATGTGACACTGTTTCACTTATATTATCTCAAGTAGTTCTAGAAATTGAGGAATAAAGGTGGGATACCTTGGTTTCTCACGATTATAACAGCTTTCATAAATAAATACCAATATGCAGTTAAATGTGTTCTTTGTTTAATGTCCGGACATCTGGACTCTTCAGTGATTCACTCACATCAGCTAGTATTCTTGAGTAAATTCCTTATCTCTTGGGATGTCAGTGACATTATCTCTGAAAGAAGAGAATGCCTGAAAATGTTCTGTTTGACATTTGCCAGCCCTGAGGGCATGTGGTTCTTTCTGAGAACAGGACAATAAGGAAGAGGTAAGGGTTGGTGATGGAAGAAGGAAAAGAGGAAACTGTACTGACCTCACCTTTTTCAGAGAGCTGTCAAAGGACAAAAATAATAACAACAAAATGTTTTTCCTTTCTACCTTCCATCTGGGATAAGGTTTTAGTTCCCTAGAACTAGGCAGGTGACTCAGTGGTAAAGAATCTGCCTGCAATACAGGAGACCCAAGTTGAATCCTTGGGTCAGGATGATCCCCTGGAGGAGGGCATGGTACTCTTGCCTGGAGAATCCCATCGACCGAGGAGCCTAGCGGGCTACAGTCCATAGGGTCGCAAGGAGTCAGACACAACTGAAGTAACTTAACACACATAACTATACACACATCATATACGTGTGTATATATATGTGTGTGTGTGTATTTATATATATTTTCCAGATTTTTTTTCAAGTTCTTTCCCCTTATAAGTTTTACAAGATATTGACTATAGTTCCCTGTGCTACACAGTAGGTCCTTGTTAGTTATCTCTTTTAGATATAGCAGTCTGTATATGTTAATTTCGATCTCCTATTTATTCCCCCTGCTATCCTCCTTGGCAGCCACATGTTTGTTCTCTGTATCTGTGAGTCTATTTCTGTTTCATAGATAAGTTCATTTGTGTCATGTTTTAGATTTCACACATAGGTGAGATCGTATGGTATTTGTCTTTATCTGGACTTGCTTCACTTAGTATTATAATCTCTAGGTTTCTCCATGTTCTTGCAAATGGCATTACTTCATTCTTTTTTATGACTGAGTAATATTCTATCATGGGGCTTCCCAGGTGGCACAGTGGTAAAGAGTCCATCTGCCAAAGCAGGAGATGTAGGAAACTCAAGTTCATTCCCTGGGTCTCTGGTCAGGAAGATCCCCTGGAGGAGGGAATGGCTACGCACCCCAGTATTCTTGCCTGGAGAATTGCGTGGACAGAGGAGCCTGGCAGGCTACAGTCCATAGGGTCACAAAGAGTCATACAAGAGTGGTAACTGCTTTACAATGTTGTGTTAGTTTCTGCTGTACAACAAAATGAGTCGGCCATGTGTATACATCTATCCCCTCCTTCCTGGGCCATCTCCCACCTCCCTGCCACCCGCCCCCGCCAGCACCATGCTATCCTCTAGGTCATCACAGAGCACTGACTATAACTGTTTCTTGAGAATTATGTATGTTAAATTCGAATGGAATGTTCAGTGTATTCCTCCCACTCCCTGCTGTCTGTTGTGCTATGGGATACGTGGAGGATCTTCTCTGTGTTTCAGAAGGACCAGCTTACAGGACACCAGGCTACAGTGAGGCTCCCAGGGCTGTGTACACCTCCTCACTCATTCCTGGCAGCTGAGCTGAGCTTTTATTTGACATAATCTTTCTTAACTTCCTTAAGCAAACCTTGCATAAGCCGTAACAACTCAAGTCTGTATGAGGGAAGCATCCTTTCCACACACACAGCAAATCCCCCAACTCTCTCCCCTCTAACACCCTCTCAATAGGAATTGTCTGCCCTGTGCCCAGGTTTTCATTTCCACCTCTCATCTGGATTTTTCTCAGACATTTAAGCATGCTCAAAATATTTCTCACATTTTGAACAGTTCTCTGAGTTCAGCTATGTTCTATTTCTTCCTCATAACCCCAATTCCCCCGATCGTTCAGGGTGTATTATTTTTCTTTCCCCAAATCCTACCATCTCCTCGACCCACTTACTTATGATACCCACTTACTTTTAAGAGGCCAGATTCAATGGAAAATTTCCAGAACTTATTTCATCTGACCCCTCATTGCCATAAAACATCTTGACTGCTCATCCCTATTGAAAATCTCTTCCTTTAGTTCCAACACTATATTCTCTGATTTTTCTTCCACCCAAGAGGTGGTTTCGTCTCCTTTGGAAATATTTGGCAGTTTGATGGTAATCTACTCTAGTAATCAAGTATTGGAATTTCTCAAGGCTGTGTTCTAGGGTCTCTAATTTGTTTCTTTCTGTGTACCCTTCCCACCTGAGACTTCAGTGAAGTGTGTGAATCTCCAGATAAATGCATTCGAGGTATGACAGATTTAGCATGTCCATGACCAAATTCATTATTTTGCCTCCCACATCTGCTGCTTAACTGTGGTTTTCTACCTCAGATGATCGCCATACAAGCCGTCCAGTTAGGTACACCAGAAACGGGAATTATTTTTGGTACATAACTTTGTCCCACCTCCTCATACCTGTCCTAGGTCAAATCTATCACTAAATCCTGTGGGTTTTTCTCTCCTAAATATTTTTAAACCTGCCACCTTCTATATTTCTATGCTCTGCATCTTGGTCCAAGCTACATCCGCTAACTCAGTACCACTGCATCCCTCCTGCCCACCTCCCAGTTCTTCCGCATGTTTCTGCCAAGGACACGTTTTTGAAATACACATCTTTGCCACCTTGGATTGTAAAACCTTGAATTGCTCTTCACTGAATGGTTAAAAACACAGTAATATTAAATATGGTTTAAAACAAATCACCTCTGTATGGCCTGGCCCTTGCTTACAGTTTAGGTCCTAGCTCACACAGTTCTCATTTATTTCCTTGGCCCCAGTTCTACTGTTCATATCAGAAATGCAAACCAAAAAAAAAAAAAACAAAAAAACAAAAAAAAAAAAACACACAGGAGAGAGAGAAAGAAAAAAACTTTCCTCTACAATCTCAACAGTATTTCTGAGTTTGTTGTTTTCTCTGTCACCTTTTTTTTTTCTAGTAGGTAATGCTTACTTGTCCTTCAACTCTGGGGTTAAAGAATCTTCTTTTTTATGCTTTCATAGCACAATATTTTTTTGGTACTTTTGCATTTTCCCCCTCATTTGGTTGAGTGTATCTTAGTTTGTACTCACACTTTTATTAATTTGATACTGAAATAACTTCTTTGTCCCACTGTTTGATAGGACCATAAATATTGAAAATATATCAATTTTAACTTTTAACTGAATCTGTTACTATTAGGGGCTCAATAAGTATTTCTTTCATATTGAGTAAATGAGTCTTGTTATCATTAAACTACAACCAAAATGCAAACTTCCCTATACCTGTGCTGGACTCTACATTTCTGTACTTTTTTTACCTATCATCTTTCCAGCACCAGCCCCCTTCTTTTCCATTGTTTATTTCCTCTCATTATTCTGTATTTCTAATAAATATTCCAAAACTCAATCTCATCAAAACAAGTTAATTTTAACTATTTGTGGGGTTGCTACTTCTCCTGTTTCTAGGACTGGCATCAGCTATGATAATTTTCTTAGGGTTAAGGTAATCAGTTCTAAAATATTGATTTCTAGTCCTCTAGGAAAAGATCAGTTTTCATTCCAATCCCAAAGAAAGGCAATGCCAAAGAATGCTCAAACTACTGCGCAGTTGCACTCATCTCACATGCTAGTAAAATAATGCTCAAAATTCTCCAAGCCAGGCTTCAGCAATACGTGAACTATGAAATTCCAGATGTTCAAGCTGGTTTTGGAAAAGGCAGAGGAATCAGAGATCAAATTGCCAACATCTGCTGGATCATCGAAAAAGCAAGAGAGTTCCAGAAAAACATCTATTTCTGCTTTATTGACTATGCCAAAGCCTTTG
>SJYX01010118.1:58624-84231 GCA_006410675.1 Oreotragus oreotragus | reverse complement strand
CGCTTACTCCTTGGAAGCAAAGTTATGACCAACCTAGATAGCATATTCAAAAGCAGAGACATTACTTTGCCAACAAAAGTCCGTCTAGTCAAGGCTATGGTTTTTCCAGTGGTCATGCATGGATGTGAGAGTTGGACTGTGAGGAAAGCTGAGTGCCTAAGAATTGATGCTTTTGAACTATGGTGTTGGAGAAGACTCTTGAGGGTCCTTTGGACTGCAAGGAGATCAGACCAGTCCATTCTGAAGGAGATCAGCCCTGGGATTTCTTTGGAAGGAATGATGCTGAAGCTGAAACTCAGATACTTTGGCCACCTCATGTGAAGAGTTGACTCATTGGAAAAGACTCTGATGCTGGGAGGGATTGGGGATAGGAGGAGAAGGGGACGACAGAGGATGAGATGGCTGGATGGCATCACTGATTGGATGGACGTGAGTCTGAGTGAACTCCAGAAGTTGGT
Organism: Oreotragus oreotragus; assembly: GCA_006410675.1. Lineage (NCBI taxonomy): Eukaryota > Metazoa > Chordata > Mammalia > Artiodactyla > Bovidae > Oreotragus > Oreotragus oreotragus. The sequence goes on along the minus strand of SJYX01010118.1, from coordinate 83,773 downwards.
GATGGACAGGGAGGCCTGGCGTGCTGTGATTCATGGAGTCGCAAAGAGTTGGACACAACTGAGCGACTGAACTGAACTGAACTGAGAGTTCATGATCTTTGATCAGTGATAACCAGCTCCATCACTTTCTCAGCATCTTCCAAAGAATTTGCATCCCATTAATGTATACATTCGTTTAGAATCGTTAAAGAGTTTTGAGTGTTCCATGGTTGAACAATGGTTAGGACTCTGTACTTTCACTGCCAAGGCACTGAGTTCAATCCCTGCTTAGAGAACTAAGATCCCACAAGGTCAAGCATGACCAAAATAGATAAAGGGCTGAGGGGAGACACTATTCATGACACTGCAGCATGAGTTAATGAGCAAAGCAAGAAGATAGTAACCTGTCTTCTAAGAAATGTTGAATCAATGGATAATCAGATTGAAATCTTAAAAACAATTGAATATGTCCACGGGGTTTATAATGAAATCTTTAAAAATTGCTAATATTGGAGAAGATGACTAATTGGTATTTAGTTATATTAAGTAGCACCTGTTTTAAAAAATAAAATAGTTGAGTTCTTACTATGCCTAGACTCTGAAAATGACTGAGGAAGCATCATCCTTTAGTTTCTTTGACTGGTCTGGGGAACTGCTATGAAGAGGTGCCTGTAAACAGAATATCCTGGACTAGAACAACCTTCAGAGTTATTCTGTGGAAGGAATTATGTTAAAAGCCTGAGTCTCCAGATACCTTGAAAGAAGACAAACAGGGCTGTAATAGCTCAAGACACTCAGCTTCTGGTATTACACTTTATCCTGCATTTCTATCTTTTCTCCTGCTCCCCAACCATCACAGAGAGACAAAACCAGACACTTTCATCCTCACCTTATCTTTGCCTCTTTGAAATGATCTAACTTGGAAAAAGGAGTGGACCAAGAAGAAAGCTCAGATGCTAATTTATTCTAAACTACACAGCTCAGGACAGATTGGAGCAGTGTGGGGTCCTGGAAACCTTTCTCTTTTGTATCATTTAGTATGTGAGTGTGCGTATGTGTGTGTGTGTGTGTGTGTGTGTGTAAGAGAGGCCTGTGGTTCATTACTCCCATTTTGTTTCTCTGATATCACTAGGGCTGAACTCAGTGGAATCTACCAGCTTGCATCTAGCTCATATTTTAGTTGTGAAGAGACTCTACAAGTTACTTAAATGCAAACGGATAAACCTCTCTTAGTTCAACAGAGGATGAGATGGTTATGAGTGGATGATGGCATCATCCACTGAGTTTTTCAAACTCGGTAGACATGAGTTTGAGAAAACTCTAGGAGATAGTGAAGGACAGGGAAGCCGGCATGCTGCAGTCCATGGAGTCACAATGAGTCGGACTTGACTGAGTGACTGAAAACAACAGTTAGACTGTCACATGCCTTCTGCCTAAGGTTTGATGTGCTGACCACTCAGTCTATCACTTTCAAACTCCTCCTTTGTATAGATGCTAAAGCACCATTCTCTTCTGACTCACCTCTGATCAAGGGTCTTTCGTACATGTTTCAAGATAAAATTCAGTGCCTTAACTACAGTACCCCAGACCCTACTTGCCCCTCCCCATCAGGGCAGACTCACTGCTCACCACTGGACTGGCGCCCATGATACAGCCCTTCCTAAGTCATCAGTTACCACAGTGAGGCAGTGCCACACTCTCTCATATCAATTTCTTTATACACATGCTGTTCACTCTGCTTGGAACATCCCTTTGCCCTATCTTCCTCTCCCTTTTCAATCTCCTAAGGGAATTCCTTTCTCTTCAAAAAAAAAAAAAAAAGAAAGAAAGAAAGAAAAATGAGAAAACAAAAGAGCATTTGTACTTGCCCCTCCAGCATGCTAGAAACACACACCCCCCGCTACCAGTACTGTGTTTGATCTCATCCTCTTTCATTTCAGTGTTCAGTTGCTAAGTTGTGACCCCATGGACTGCAGCACACCAAGCTTCCATGTCCTTTCCTATCTCCCTGTGTTTGCTCAAACTCATGTCCATTGAGTCAGTGATGTCATCCAGCCATCTCATCCTCTGTCATTCCCTTCTCCTCCTGCCCTCAATCTTTCCCACCATCAGGGTCTTTTCCACTGAGTCAGCACTTTGCATCAGATGGCCAAAGTATTGGCGCTTCAGCTTCAGCATCAGTCCTTCCAATGAATATTCAGGGTTGATTTCCTTTTGATCTCCTTGCTATTCAAGGGCCTCTCAAGAGTCTTCTCCAACATCACAGTTCAAAAGCATCAGTTCTTCAGTGCTCAGCCTTCTTTATGGTCCAGCTCGCCCACTTGTACATGACTCCTGGAAAAACCATAGTTTTGACTATATGCACCTCTGTTGGCAAAGAGACGTCCTCGCTTTTTAATGTTAAGGTTTGTTATAGCTTTGTGTCTTAGAGGCTTTATTCCTTCAACAATGTGGGGTAGACACTAAAAATTAGTTAAATATTTGTTACATTCCTAAATGTTAAACACAGTAAATATTTGCAATAAGCAAGGTTCTCATAAAAATAAAGTGACGTATTGACAACATAATTTGCATAGAAAAATCAATGTGGTTCTTTTTGTTAAATTTCTGCTTTGTAGACAACAGTATTGCCAGCTTTCTACTGTATTGAAGCAATAAGTTGGAATTTTCTGAGGCACAGATATTGATAGATACAAGAAAATTATGTATTATTGCAGAGCATTTTCTTATTATGAAAATTATTCACTACACACGGATTTTATTTTGTTATATTTTAGCTACTACTTAAATAGTTTGAAAATAGATGAAGTTTGCACAAATTTGTATAACTGGACAAAAGAGAAGAAACAAGAAAATGAACATGTCTAAGTTTCACTTACCTCTTACCCTCTGTGAAATCTCAAAAGTCATTTAGAGGAAAATAATCAAGATGCCCAGGACACCCCAAAGGAGGTCACTCATTTCAACACAATGGAATTACTCTGCAAATGACTTTGTGTTTGAAAAATAAAATTGGTGAAGAGAAAGTCTTTCCTGCAAGTAAACTATAAAACCAGAACAAGCCTTCTCCCACTTCCAAGGTTAATGAAATACTACTGCTGTAAGAGACTGTAAAGAGGCTTAAAGTCAAAATAATCAAAAGAATCACTTATGATTAATTTAATTCCTTTCCCTGTATCTAATTGGCATAATAACATTTTTCACATTTTTATGAAAATGTATGAAATATTAACACCTATAGTATCATTTTAGGCGGCTCTGCATACTTTTTTAAAAATAAGGAGCAATTTCCCTTTAATTAGTACCAGGAAGAATTACCTGCATTTTAGAATTGATTTTTGATGAATCAGTCATATTTTCTGAAGACATTTATTCTAATTAAAAGGTAAAAAAAAAGTATGAACCTGGGATAATTCTCACTTCATTTGATATGCACTCCCATCATGTAAGTGAACCTAGCTTCTGAATCTGTAAAACTATTGCTACTTCAGTTTCTATTATTTTTTTTGCATATTTGACAATTAATACTGCTATCTACTGCTGAAGTAAATTTCTTGCCATTATATTTGACAGTTTCATTCTATTTTTATCCCACTGGGGAGTGACTCACTGGCCTGCCATTTAACGAGCTTCATGTCCTTCAATACAAGATGTGTATAAGAGACAGCTCTGAAAATGACTGAGGAAGCATCATCCTTTAGTTTCTTTGACTGGTCTGGGGAACTGCTATGAAGAGGTGCCTGTAAACAGAATATCCTGGACTAGAACAACCTTCAGAGTTATTCTGTGGAAGGAATTATGTTAAAAGCCTGTTTCAATACAGTCTCAGAGTGGCTGTGTGAAGACTAATACAAAAGCAAACTTATTTTAAATCTGTATTCTGTTGCAAAGCAATGGTTATTTCTAGAAGTTTGAAAGTTTGACACTTTCAAATTCTTGCTCCGTTTGGATTTTGTATGACTAGGCATATTACTAAAATTGTAGTTATAGCATTAGAAATAAAGTCTCCATATTTGTCTATTTTATCTGTAGTATTTTCCTGCTCAGCTTCAGTTAATATCATTCCATTCTTATATAATTATAATGCAAGCAATCTGACGACCAGAACTGAGACTGTGTCAGCATTTTCATTATAAGCATTTAGTCTCAAAGGCACTGTAATAAACCAACCAAAAAATGATATTCAGTGGTAATACCTCAGAATGCAAATTCTCAAAGCCAAAAGAAAGTTGCCTGGCTATTCTTATATAGAAATATAAGTATCCTTTACTCTGGTTGCTTTAAATACCTCAAGGTAAACTTATGTTTGAGAAAGACAATGATTTTTATAATGAATGTTTTTCATGGGAGACTTTTTCTGTTTCATTTCTAAAAGATATCATTGGTTATTTTTGCTATCATAATATACAATTTTCTCTTTTATGGGAACCCTAAGCCTCATTCATCGGGGAAGGCAATGGCACCCCACCCCAGTACTCTTGCCTGGAAAATCCAATGGATGGAGCAGCCTGGTGGGCTGCAGTCCATGGGGTCGCTAACAGTTGGACAGACTGAGCGACTTCACTTTCACTTTTCTCTTTCATGCATTGGAGAAGGAAATGGCAACCCACTCCAGTATTCTTGCCTGGAAAATCCCAGGGATGGGGGAGCCTGGTGGGCTGCCGTCTATGGGGTCACACAGAGTCGGACACGACTGAAGTGACTTAGCAGCAGCAGCAGCAGCAGCAGCAAGCCTCATTCATATCCTTCATATCTTTTCAATATAATGCATTTGCAAATATTTGGGGGACATTTCTAATGTAATACAGGATAAAACAACTAACCTGTGCTGTAACCCAATATTGCAGGTTTATTTTAGGACTTGGTCTTCATGTCCCTTGCTATTAATTTTTTAGTAAAGTATAGTTGACTGATAATACTATAGTATTTTCAGTATTACAGGATAATGGCTGTAATTCTCTGTGTCAAACAGTGTATCCTTCATTGCTTATCTTCTGTGCATAGTATGTATATCTGTTAATGCCATATACCTAATTTGTCCCTCCACACTTCCTTTTCCCCTTTGGTAGCCACATGTGTGTTTCCTATATCTGTGAGTATTTTTTTTTTTTTGCTTTCATTTATATTATTTTTTTAGGTTTCACATGTAAGTGATAACACCCAGTATTTATCTTTCTCTGTTTGCTTTCTTTTACCGCACATAATACTCACTAGGCTGAGTAATATTCCACGGGCTTCCCAGATGGTGCCAGTGGTAAAGAACCCATTTGCCAATGTAGGAGATGTAAGAGATGTAAGTTCAATCCCTGGGTCAAGAAGATCCTCGAGAAGGGCATGACAACACACTCCAGTATTCTTGCCTGGAGAATCCCATGGACAAAGGAGCCTAGTGGGCTATAGTACTTAGGGTTACAAAGAGTTGGACATGACTGAAGCAACTTAGCATGCATGCACACGTGCATGTTAGCTATCTGTATGTCTTTTTTGGGAAAATGTCTATTCAGATCTTCTACCTATTTTTTTGACATTTTAAAAAATATTGATTTGTATGAAAGTGAAAAAATGAAGGTGTTAGTCACTCAGTCTTGTCCCACTCTTTGTGATCCCATAGACTGTCACCTGGTTGAGCCCTGGAGTGAATAGCCGTTCCCTTCTCCAGAGGATCTTCCTGACCCATGGATCAAACCTGGCTCTTCTGCATTGCAGACAGATTCTTTATCATCTAAGCCATCTAAGCCCTGCCATTTATATATTTTGGATATTAACACCTTGTTGGTCACATCATTTGCCAACATAAAGTAATCAAATCAGCGTGATTCTGGCACAAAAACAGACACTTAAATCAATGAATAGTATTAACAGCCCAGAGGTAAACCCACACACCTATGGTCAATTAATCAACAACAAAGGAGGAAAGAATATACAGAGGAAAAAAGACTGTCTCTTCAACAAGTGATGCTGGAAAAACTGGACAGCTGTATGTAAATCAATGAGATTAGAACATTACATCACACCACATACAAAAATAAACTCAAAATAGATTAGTGACTTAAATATAAGACCTGAAACCATAAAATTCCTAGAAGAGAATATAGGCAGAATACACTTGGCATAAATTGTAAAATTTTTTTTTGGATCTGACTCCAAAGGCAAAAATAATTAAAAGTTAAAAAAAATGAGACATAGTTAAACTTAAAAGTGTCTGCACAGCAAAAGAAACCATTGACAAAGCAAAAAGACAATCAATAGAATGGGAGAAAATGTTTGCAAATTATTTTAAAATACTGTTATTTATCAGAGAACTTAATCTGTGTTTTCAGTAATTTTAATTTTAAATAATCTTATTGAAATGTGTTTTACGGTCCAATATTGGTAAATATTTTATATAAATATTTTTTTGGTTTTATATTTTTTATTTTATTTTATTTTTTCTTTTTAGAACTTCCATTTTACTTTATTTTACTTTACAGTACTCTATTGGTTTTGGCATACATTGACATGAATCTGCCACGGGTGTACACAAACTCCCAAACATGAACCCCCCTCCCACCTCCCACCACACATCATCCCTCTGGCAGCCAGAGCCGTATTTTATATAAATTTGAAAGAATATTTGTCCTCCAAATTTTGGTTGTAATATTCTGTAATAGTAAATAAGGTCAACTTGGTTAATAGTATTTAATATTTCTTTATCTTTACTACATTTTGTCTGGGTATGCTGTTACCTTCTGAGAGAGATATATGAAAATACTTTATTGTCAACATGGATTCTTTTAAAATTCTCCCTGAAGTTTTCTTGTTTTGCTTCATGTAAATGAAACTCTGTTGTTTGCTAGGTGCATATTTAATATTATTGTGTATATCTGATGAATGATATTTTTATGATTATGAAACACCTTCTTTTATTTGTTCTAAATTTATTTTGCTTTATAATAATACATGTGTTTTCTCAAACTAGCATGTCTTTTCCTGTATCTTTAGTTCTGGATGTCTGTGTCTTTTTGCAGTTGTTTAGTTGCTATGTCATGTCTGACTCTTGTGATCCTGTGGACTGCAGCCTGCCTGGCTCCTCTGTCCATGGAATTTCCTAGGCAAGTAAGTATACTGGAGTGGGTTTCAGTTCAAGATGGTGGAGGACAAGGACATGTGCTCATCTCCTCCTGCAAGAGCACCCATATTGCAGCTAGCTGTTGAGCAACCATCAGCAGGAGAACATTGGAGCCCATCAAAAAAAGATTCCCTGCATCCAAAGACAAAGATGAAGCCACAGAGACATGGTAGGAGGGGCACAATCATGAAACAATCACATCCCGTACCCTCAGGGTGGGTGACCCCGCACACTGGAGAACAATAATACCACAGAAGTTCTCCCACTGTTGTGAAGTTTCTGAACCCCACGTCAGGCTTCCCAGCCTGGGGATCTGACAAAAGACTAGGAATCTCCAGGGAATCTGACCTTGAAGTCCAGTGGGATTTGATTATGGGACTTCCACAGGACTGGGGGAAATGAGACTCCAGTCTTGAAGGACACAAACAAAACCCTGAGTGCACAAAGACCCAGAGGAAAGGAGCAGTGACCCCATAGAAGGCTGAACCAAAACTACCTGCTAGTAGTGGAGGGTCTCCCGTGGGGCTAGCAGGGGCTCACCACATGAATGGGGGCACTGGCAGCAGCAGTCCTGGAATGTTCCCCTTGTCAAAAGCCCTCTCGCTGCTGCTAAGTTGCTTCAGTCGTGTCCGACTCTGTGCGACCCCATAGACGGCAGCCCGCCAGGTTCCCCCGTCCCTGGGATTCTCCAGGCAAGAACACTGGAGTGGGTTGCCATTTCCTTCTCCAATGCATGAAAGTGAAAAGTGAAAGTGAAGTTGCTCAGTCGTGTCCGACTCTTAGCGACCCCATGGACTACAACCCACCAGGCTCCTCCATCCATGGGATTTGGTCACAATTAACTCTACCATAGAGCCCATAGTCCCCCAGGCTGGGTTGCTTCAAGCCAAACAAGTAACCCTACCCATCAGCAGATAACTGGATTAAAACTTTACTGAGCAAGGTGCTGCTCATTTAGAGTAAGACCTAGCTTTCCCTACTGCCAGTCTCTTCCATCAGGAAGTTTACATGAACCTTTTAACCTGCTCCATCACAGGGCAGACAGAAGCAGAAAGAACCACAATCCCACAGTGGCTAGAACAAAAATCACATTACAGAAAGTAAATCAGGATGAAAAAGCGGAAAGTTATGTCCCAGATGAAGGGACAAGGTAAAACCCATAAAAACAACTAAGTGAAGTGGAAATAGACAACCTTCTAGAAAAAGAATTCGGAATATTGATAGCGAAGATGATCCAGGATCTTCAATGGAGAAGACGCAAAAATTGTTTACCAAAGACTTGGAATAACTAAAGAACAAATAAACAGATGAATACTATACTAAAGTGAAAGAAAGTCAAGTCGCTCAGTCGTGTCCCACTCTGCGACCCCATGGACTGTAGCTTACCAGGCTCCTTGGTCCACGGGATTTTTCAGGCAAGAGTACTAGAGTGGGTTGCCATTTCCTTCTCCAGGGGATCTTCCCAATCCAGGGATCGAACCCGGGTCTCCTGCATTGCAGGCAGACGCTTTACCATCTGGGCCACCAGGGAAGTTCGAGTACTATACCAGAAGGAATCAATAGCAGAATAACTGAGTCAGAAGAACAGATAAATGACCTGGAGCACAGAAGGGTGGAAACCACTATCACAGAACAGAATATAGGAAAAAGAATGAAAAGAAGACAGCCTGTGAGACCCCTGGGACAACATTAAATGTGCCAACATTCACATTATAGGGGTCCCAGAAGGAGAAAAGAGAAGTAATCAAACTGACAAAAATTAAAGACAAAGGTAAAATATTAAAAGCTACAAGGGAAAAATGACAAATTAACATACAAGGGAATGCCCAACAGGTTATCAGCTGATTCTCAACAGAAACTCTACAAGCTAGAAGAGAGTGGCATGACATACTTAAAATGATGAAAGGGAAGAAAGTACAGCCAAGAATACTTTACCCAGCAACATTCTCCTTCAGATTTGATAGAGAAATAAAAAGCTTTCCTGACTAGCAAAAGTTAAGAGAATTCAGCACCACCAAACCAGCTCTACAACAAATGCTAAAGAGACTTCTCAAGGCAGGAAACACAAGAGAAGGAAAAGATCTACAGAAAACAAACACAAAACAATTAAGAAAATGGTAATAAGATCATACATATCTAAATTTACTTAAATGTAAATGGATTAAATGCACCAAAGACATACACTGACTAGGTGGATGAAAACATGTGCATGTATGCACTTTCACTTACTGTATCACTCTGCTTGACTCCATCCCCCCAAATTATTTGTAATTGTTTTATATTGTTAGGTTAATCATGTTTCCATTATGGCTTGCAACTATAATTATCTTTTATTTCTTGTCTGGCTGCTGATTGTGAAAACTGATAAGTATCTTTTACTGTTGTGATTCTGTAACGACTACTCACTTAATACCATTGTTTCATGATTGGTCAACAGAAAAATAAAAATAGAATTCTATATCACTAAAACTATAGTTTAATAGAAAAACCTATAATCACTTTTTGAAACCCAGATGTATATTAGAGTTATCTTAGAATTTTATGAAATATATTAAATGCCCAGGTATTGTTTTTATTCTCCAAAGCTCCAGATATGTATCTAATGAGTAGCTATGTTTAAAAACTACTAGACTATACGATGATCTTTTAATTTTATCTAGTTTGTTTCACATTTTCTATTTCATATTCAGTGTTCCCATTTCTTTTACTTTACTATATGCTTTCCAGTTTATCCAGCTCTTCTTCTTTTGATGTTCTTTCTCAAGCTTTTATCAAACATACTAGAAAAATTTTTGTATATATATATATATATATATAGTATGTATAACATATATATTTTTATAAAAATTTTTTCCTAACTAAAAATTGGGACATTTTGATTCCACTTGTTAGATTTAGTATGAATAGAATGCTAGATTTTTAATTAAAAAAATAAATATGCAACAAGCAACAAAGATTTACTGTATAGCACAGGGAATTATATATAGTCAATATCTTGCAATAACCTATAAAGGAAAAAATCTGAAAAATATTATATATGTATATGTATAACTGAATCACCTTGCTGTGCCCCTGAAACACTGTAAGTCAACCATACTTCAGTAAAGTATATATATTAAGAAATAAAATGATGCTGGAGTGGGTTGCCATTTCCTTCTCCAGAGTATCTTCCCAACCCAAGAATTGAACCCACATCTGCAATGGCAGGTAAATTCTTGACCACTGAACCACCAGGGAACCCTCTGTGACTTTTTAGTTAATACTTTTTACAAATAGCATATGCTGGAATCCTGCTCTTTGGAGATCCAGTTTGATAAACTGTTTTTAAAGGGAATGATTAGTCTATTTATCTTTAATGTAATTTTGATATGGTCAAATGTTTCTTCCCCATCATGGTATTTGTTTAAAATTGTTCTAATTTTTTCTGTTCCTTATTCCAATAAATTTTTAAAATGGAAAATATTTTATTTAATCTCCAATACTGGTGTTTTTACTATGTCTTTTTGTATTAGGTTTCTTTTTTTTTTTTTAATTTTAATTTTTACTTTATTTTACTTTACAGTACTGTATTGGTTTTGGCTGATTGCACTAGAACACAGTCTGAAAATTTTACATGATTCCATTTATTTCCCCAGCCCACAACCCTGTGTTTATGTTGGTATATAATTTAGTAAATTTACTGCTCTATATGCTAAAACTGCATAATATATTATTTTTAGTTTTGTTAGACTAGTCAATAGTCTTGACAATTTTTAAAGACATATAAAATAAAATGTAAATATATATCATGTATACATGTGTATATATATATGTATATGTATATATTATTTATCAATATTTATACATATATTAATATATGTATATATTTTGCATTTACTCTATTTGATACAGTTTTGACAACTTTAATTGAATTTTGATAACTTTATTAGAATAGTAAACATTTGTGTAAAAGCTTTGAAGAGGCGATATTTAACACTAAACTGCTTGTAAAAGATTACAAATGATGGCATCTTTATAAGTAAATATATTTGTCCACATTTCCACTCTCATTTTTATTGTGTAATCATCTGTGAAACCACATGAGGTTCTGTCTGTCTGTCCTCTGCTCGGGAGGATGTTGTTGTTGGTTGGGTGTTTCAATACGCATCCTAAAACCCTTCAACCTAAGTCCCAAACCCCTTTTTTGCAGAGATCAGAAAGCTTAAAACTACATTCTTAGGCCTTCTTGTAGCTAGAATTTCTCCTGTGACTTAGATTCTGCTATTTTGATATATGCTTGGATTTGGAACTGACTCATGTGGGGAGAGGCGAGGGTCTAAAAATTATTTTACTGCTGTGAAACAGTAGAAGTGCTACTGTCCTGGAGTAGGCAAGTATAAAGTCAGCTTCCAAATTTAGCAGGCAGTTTCCTGATCCAGTGATTCTGAAGCCGATCACTTCTTAACTCAATAGCTGTCACACGTAGCTGCTTTCTTGGCAGCACAGTTTGACATTCCAAGTTATTCTTGATAACTCATTTCAGAGTCTGTATCTGTAGGCCCTCTAAAGAACCTATAACCATATACTATTTAAAAAGAGAACTGGAGTGGATTCTATCACTATTTAGCAAGACTCTGACAATTCTCGGCAATTTAGAATTTCTTCTTCTCTATGCAACCAGTTAGTAGTTGAACAATACTAACAAAATTATTCTGGACTTGAGTGCTTTGGAGACATTTCTAGGACGCTGACCAGCAGAGGAATAAAAGTGAAAAAGAAAATGAAGGATTTTAAATTTTGTGGAAATGATATGAATTCAACACATGGCTTTATATATCAATAGATTTATAAAGTATACTATAATAAAGGCACTAAAAATAGGAAAAATTAGGAAAGGTGAAACACTACTGTTGTTTTACTTGATGGAATATCTTCCTTTTATCGGGTATATGAAACAGTTATTATATACCTGAGTGACTAAATAACATATTTTACCTGCTAAAATTGTTTAGAGTGAAAAAGGAAGGGAGATGTTTAATGTTAAGGCCTTCAAATACAGTTATGGACCAGACAGTTGTGAAGATCAGGCTTGCTAAGTGATTCTCCTGGGAACCTGATATTTTCTTTATGCAACATTACTGTAAACCCCAGAAATGTGCTATGGCTATTTTTCACTGATTATTTGCTTAGTAGAAACCAGGTCACTAAAAAGCATGCAGATTTTTAGAAACTGGGAAGCCATTCCTCTGACGCTGTTTCTTGTTACTTTACATAAAATTCTCTATGCCATGAACCATGTACGTTGGTCTCTTTTCACCACTTATGTTAGTCTCATTATGTCATCCCAAAAGATGAATATACTTCAAATGGGCAAACTATTACAATTCTTTTTCAATTTGATATTTCTCAAAGTTTATTGATGTTCTCTGTGTACCATATTTTCTAAATTATTAAATTCTATTAAATACTAGCTTTGTGTCTGCACTACTTTATTCTTTGAATAAACTTGTACTCAACCCAAATAATGTTTTGTTAGAGGGAATTAACATTCATGACTATCTTTAATGTTCTAGATTTCTTTGGTCATAACTGGACATTGTATTATATGTTAGAAATTGCTTTCCCTTTATTATACAGTTTTCATTATTCAGCTACATTTGATTTTTTAAAAATCTATCTGTAAATCCAATACTTTCAGAGGCATATTTCTGTGTTCATATTGGATTTTACTATGTGAACCTCTTTAAAATTGTCTGTGGAGGAATTTCTTTTCCTTTAGGTTTTGGGTATCAGTGAAAATGGATACACAAGACTTGGCTTTGCCTGAAGAATCACATCAGCTTTGGACTTTAGATTGCCTATGTCTTCTCAGATTCTATGATCTGAATGTCTGCATGCCCCCAAAATTCATATATTGAAACTTAGTTTCCATTATGATGGTGCATGGAGATGGAGCCTTTGAGAGCTGAGCAGGGCATCATGGTGGAGTCCTATGATTGGAATCAGTGCTCCTAGTAAAAGATCCTCAAGTTTCCTAGCCCCTTCATGTGAGGCTACAACTAAAAGATGTCACCTAAGAAACAGATTCTCACCGGACACCAGTCTGTGAGCTCCATGGCCTTGAACTTCTCAGTCTCCAGAAATGGGGAACTAAATGCCTATTGTTTATTAGCTCCCAGTTTATGGCATTTAGTGACAGTAGCCCAAACCTACTAAGAATCCAGAGTCTGTGGGGAGTATGGAAGGAATTGAGTCATATTGATTCCTAAGGTATACCTCTTCAGCTGCATGATAGTTTATAAAATTTTTATGTTGATGGATGTTGATCCATCATTAATCATTTCAATGTTTATATTAAATACCATTTAGTAGATTTTCAATAATATATTTTCCTATCCAAAACTGGTATTTGCATTTCTTACTATGGTAAAAGCTTCAATAAAATTTTCTCCATGTTTTGTAGACAATGTAAGCAATACTTTCTTAGTATTACACATAGAAGTAGAATCGCTAGAATTATATTCACCTTCAAAGTTCTTCTACCACTTTAAATTCACATAAGAGCCCATGTGTTTCTTATTTCCTTTGTCTCACTGATGTTTGGTGTCAGGGTTTGCAATCTATTAAGTTTTCTCAATCTCACTATTGTTTTAATTTATCTTTCTCCAATGCAGTAGATATCTTATCATCTCTATTGGCAATTTATACTATTTCTATAAAATATTCGCTCAAGTCATTTGCCCTTTTTTATTGTTATTTTTTCTATTGTATTTATATGTATTATTTGTATATCTTTGCAGAGGAGCATGCTAAGTTGCTTCAGTCATGTCTGACTCTGTACGACCTTGTGGACTACAACCTGCCAGGTTCCTCTGTTCATGGGATTCTCCTGGGAGGGATACTGGAGTGGGAGTGGATTGCTTCTCTCCTTTAGGGGATCTTTCCGAGCCAGGGATCAAACCTGCATCTCTTATGTCTAACCTGCACTGGCAAATAGATTCTTTAATACTAGTGCTACCTGGAAAGCCCCATTATATATACATATATACCTTAAAATTCAGACTTAAACTGAAAAATAGGGAAAACCACTAGCCATTAAGTTATGAGCTAAATCAAATCCCTTATGATTAAGCAGTGGAAATGACAAGTAGATTCAAGGGATTAGACATGACAGAGTGCCTGAAGAACTATGGATGGAGGTTCACGACATTGTACAGGAGGCAATTACTAAAACCATCCCCAGGAAAAAGAAATGCAAAAAGGCAGAATGCCTGTATGAGGAGGTCTTACAAATAGCTGAGAAAAGAAGAGAAGAGAAAGGCAAAGGAGAAAAGGAAACATATAGCCATCTGAATGCAGAGTTCCAAAGAATAGCAAGGAGAGATACTAAAGCCTCCTAAGTGAACAATGCGAAGGAATAGAAGAAAATAATAGAATGGGAATGACTAGTATCTCTTCAAGAAAATTAGAGCTACCAAGGGAATATTTCATGCAAAGATGTAAATAAAGGAAAGAAACAATATGGACCTAACAGAAGGAGAAGATATTAAGAAGTGGCAAGAATATACAAGAACTATACAGAAAACCTTCATGACCCATATAACCACAATAATGTGATCACTCACTTAGAGCAAGGAATCTTGGAGTGCAAATTCAAGTGGGCCTTAAGAAGCATCATTATAAATAAAGCTAGTGGAGGTGGTGGAATTCCAACTAAGTTATTTCAAATCCTAAAAGATGATGCTGTTAAAGTGCTGCACTCAATATGCCAGCAAATTTGGAAAGCTCAGCAGTGGTCACAGGACTGGAAAAGTTTAGTTTTTGTTCTAATCCCAAAGAAGGGCATTGCTAAGGATTATTCAAAATACTGCAAATTTGTACTGCTTTCACATGGTAGGAGAGTAGAGCTCAAAATTCTCCAAGTAAGTTTCAATAGTACGTGAAACAAGAACTTCCAGATGTTCAAGCTGGATTTAGAAAAGGCAGAGGAACCACAGTTCAAATTGTCATCATCCTTTGGATCATAGAAAACACAAGAGAATTCCATAAAAATGTATACTTCTGCTTCATTGACTGTACTAAGATTGCCAGGAGAAAGGAGAGTGAAAGAATTGGCTTAAAACTCAATATTCAGAAAACTAAGATCATGGCATCTGATCCCATCACTTCATAGCAAATAGATGGGGAAACAATGGAAACAGTGAGAGACTTTATTTTCTTGGGCTCCAAAATCACTGCAGATTGGTGACTGCAGCCATGAAATTAAAAGATGCTTGCTCCATGGAAGAAAAGTTATAACCAACTTAGACAGCATATTAAAAAGGAGGGACATAACTTTGCCAGCAAAGGTCTGTCTAGTCAAACTATGTTTTTTCCAGTAGCCATGTAAGGATGTGAGAGCTGGACCATGAAGAAGGTGGAATGTTGAAGAACTGNCAGATTGGTGACTGCAGCCATGAAA
Organism: Oreotragus oreotragus; assembly: GCA_006410675.1. Taxonomy (NCBI): domain Eukaryota; kingdom Metazoa; phylum Chordata; class Mammalia; order Artiodactyla; family Bovidae; genus Oreotragus; species Oreotragus oreotragus. Next base: position 68,246 of record SJYX01010118.1, on the reverse strand, counting down.
TTAAAAGATGCTTGCTCCACGGAAGAAAAGTTATAACCAACTTAGACAGCATATTAAAAAGGAGGGACATAACTTTGCCAGCAAAGGTCTGTCTAGTCAAACTATGTTTTTTCCAGTAGCCATGTAAGGATGTGAGAGCTGGACCATGAAGAAGGTGGAATGTTGAAGAACTGATGCTTTTGAACTGTGATGTTGAAGACTCTTGAGAGTCCCTTGGACTGTAAGGAGATGAAACCAGTCAATACTAAATACTCATTAGTAGGACTGATGCTGAAGCTGAAACTCCAGTTCTTTGGCTACCTGATGCAAAGAGCCCACTCATTAGAAAAAACCCTGATGGTAGGTAAAGATTGGAGGCAGGAGGAGAACGGGATGACAGTGGACGAGATGGTTGGATGGCATCACTGACTCAATGGACATGAGTTTGCGCAAGCTCTGGGAGATGGCAAAGGACAGGGAAGCCTGGAGTGTTGCAGTTCATGGGGTCACAAAGAGTTAGACACAAATGAGTGATAGAACAACAAAATATTTTTATTTTAGATAGTATTTTCTTGCTATTTTTTTATACTGCAAATATCATCTCCAAATCTGCAGCTTAACATTAAATATTGTATTTGATATTTTCTGTAATACAAACAGCTTTTACTACAAAAAATGCGGTTTGTGATTTGTGAATTATGTCTCAATAATGAAATCATTTTCTTTTCCAAATTTATACAGTTTTTTTAATTCCAAGTTTTTCAGTTTATATTGCCGATTTTAATCCACCTGGAAATTATTATGTTTGTTCATGCTTTGAGAAAATAATTTCTTTATTTGACTTCAGGACAGATAACCACTTATCTCTGACCATTCATTTTATAACACCACTTTTTCCTAATGATTTCCGTGCCGGTTCTGTTATATTCCAACTGTGAGTGTTCTTCATATTCCTTTTCATTTGTTAATATTTTACTTAAGATATTTTCATATAAGTTCATGAGTGAGATTGTATGCAATTTTTTAAATTCAAACTCTTTTTGCTTTTTTGTGCCATGATAGCTATAGATCTAGACATGCCCTTGGATCATAGACATAAGATTCTTTAAAGCTGGAAAATCCATGAGCAAAGGAACCCTGCAGTCTTGAATTGCAAAACTTTTACATGAGAGCAGTAAAGTTCTCCTTTGCCTAAGGCCCATTTGGAGAATCTTTTCTATTTCTAGCTAAAAATTTAATCTTAAGGGATATGTACATATGCTCTATATTTTCTTGAGCTGGCTGTGGTATTTTGTATTCTTCTATACAATTTATATACATTTTAAAATTCCAATTCATTGTGGTAAGTTTATCCAGAATAATCCATGATCTTTAAGAATTCTCTACACTTATGTGTCATTGTGCATACCCTATTTTTGACCATCTTTTTTTTAATCTTAATCAGTTCTGTCTTTATATTTGTCTTTTAATAAGCTTTATTGATCTACTGATACTTGTTACATAAGGGATTCTTGACCATCTGTATTCTTATGAATAGTTTCTATAGGAGAGGAAACTTTGCCATTTTAGGTGTAAAACCCACATAACTCACAATGCTTTTCAGAGGACAAGTCACTGATAACTTGCTCAATTTCTTTGGTAGTTATTAAACTTCAGTTTCCACAGCTTAGGCTTGAATAATTGAATAATTTACAAAAAATGTACAGAATCTTATCTATTAACTAAAATTATAAACATTTCTCTTATTTTAAAAACCCTCTGTACCGGGAGTCAGCATGAGGAACTCTGCCCATAGCAAAGGTCATGAGGAAGGAGGCTTCGGCATACACAAAGGCAGGATCGAGCCTCAGGAAACCCCCTGTTCCCAAGCATCTACCCCCCAAACCAGAGTCTACCTATTTTACTGTTTCATGCTCTCACCTACACCTCTGACTTTATGGGGGGCTGTTCCCCACCAGTTCTCTCGGAGAAGGAGTAAACTTGCAGCTCCAGTCAATAAAAACTCCTGGTCGTGACAAGGGTGTCTCAGGTGAAACCTCTCTGCTGACAGACTAGCTTGTGTGACAACCTCTCAACCATAAACAGCACAGAGAGTTTGGAGTATTTTGAAAGTCTTAATTAGCATAGGGCTCTTCTCATTGTTGAGTCAATGATTGCCACCAGATGTGTATAAGAGACAGGCCCAAAGCATCTAATACATTCATCAGTAATTGACTGTGATGGCAATGTGTCCTCCAAATGGATCTTTTGGTTAAATCACAGGATTTTCATCTCATCAGAGATACATGCAGGGTGGGGGGGTTAGTTTACAGAAATAGCACCCAAACATTCTGTAAAANCCAGGCCTCCATATCCTTAGGCACCTGGGAATATATTAATCAATGTATTTGGAATATAGAAAAGGAAATATAGTAGTTTTTGATGTTAGCAATACTAGACTTTTTGAGTTAATGAATTTTCTCTTTTGTTATAGATCACTGTACTTTGTTATAAATCACTGTGTCCTTGCTATGTAAAAATGTAACTTTATCACTATCTTAAGACTAAATAGATCTTAAGAGGAACATTGGTGAAGGGTTTTCATTTGTTGGGCTGATGTTTGGTGCTAAATCTCCATATTCCCTGCCCTTATAATGAATATAACTAGCATATAGGAGAAATAAGTATTAACCTTTAAGATTAATCATGTTAACCTTAGGTTAAATAAATTCCTTTCTTAGTTGTAACCCACTACACCCTCACCCTATAGGAATGCAACTTTATCTGCTACCTTCAGAGGCTGGCGCCTGGTTTAAGAAAAAACACCCTTGGAAAAAATAAGTTTTTTAGTTATCAGAAAGAAAGGGTCGTAAAATGTCAGGAGGCTTCATGACCTGAAGATGATGTAAAACCCCTAATATCTTTTTTTTATATACATTTATGTGAAACACCTGATTTTGATAAAGGTCAGGACTGCTGACCCCCACGTGACTTAAAAATTTCCATTTGTCTTTATGTGTAACAAAGGGTATATAAGCAAACCTAAAAAAAAAAAAGAAATTGGATCAGTTTCTGGAAAGGGTGATTGCCCCCGTGTTGTTTCTTTCTTGCTCCCCGTTTTTCTGGCTGAATTCCCATCTGGAGCGTGGGGTGCTCACCATGTCTACTTACTTGCCCTGGCTTTTAAGTTCCATGCGAGAAGGAACCCAAGAAGGAACCTTCCCATATTCAAGTGGTGCCAGTGGCCCAACATAGATGGTGCAGATTCCTTGTTTTGGAATTTTATTGGTATCCCACGTAAACCAAGTTATTCAGCCTCTTTTTCTCCACTAATNTGGCTTTTAAGTTCCATGCGAGAAGGAACCCAAGAAGGAACCTTCCCATATTCAAGTGGTGCCAGTGGCCCAACATAGATGGTGCAGATTCCTTGTTTTGGAATTTTATTGGTATCCCACGTAAACCAAGTTATTCAGCCTCTTTTTCTCCACTAATATTTCTTACTACACTATCCGTTTCTAATATCTCTATGTATCTGTAATTAAATAGCTTTTTTTCCTAGGACGCTGATTCCATCTTGCCTTCGAATTACCTTGGACCCACTGGGGTTGGACCCCGTCACCTCTGTATTGTTACAGTCTTATTCTCATTTCCCAAATTTTTAAATATTTTTATTGTGTGAGAGTGGTGTGTGGTTCTGGTTTTCATAACTTAGCTCTAGTTTTTATTTGCACATTATACCATTTTCTGAATTTCATCTCAATAGCTTTTGAGTCCATTTACAGTTTTTTATTTATCTTTTATCTTGTTTGTTTTTTATTATCATTGTCAGTATTATTATACAACCCCTTCAAAGACAAACATTTTCCTAGGTATTCAGATGATTAAAAGAGTTGACATGTTAGCAGACGAATGGGAGGACTTTTCTATGGATTTTCTCAGAAAGATAAGCTTTCATCATGTCCTTTTTTCTGTAACTGTTTGAATGGCTTTTACAGAATGTTTGGGTGCTATTTCTGTAAACTAACCCCCCCACCCTGCATGTATCTCTGATGAGATGAAAATCCTGTGATTTAACCAAAAGATCCATTTGGAGGACACATTGCCATCACAGTCAATTACTGATGAATGTATTAGATGCTTTGGGCTCCTGGCCTATGAGAAATGACAGGGAATCAAGACTCTTGCAGGGAAATCCTGAGCATTTTTGGCACATTTCCAAAGGTGATTTTCATACACAGCCATACATCCTTTCCACTGCCTTGAAACAGCAAACTGTTTTGTTCTAATAGGTAGACATTTATGTGGAATGAATGAAGCTTAAGTACTTGCTAGCCATATGCCAAACAGAGCTTTGAAAAAAGCTTCATTGTTAATCTAAGGCATTGGATGAAGCCTTAAAAACTTCAGAGTTTTGCTTCATTACATTGTCTGGTATTACATATCTGGTAAATCTTTGTGTAATCACAGAAAGAAAAAAATGGAATTTGAGATTGACTATACACACTACTATATATATAATAGATACACAACAAGGACTTACTATATAGCACAGGGAACTATGTTAAATATTCTGTGATAACCTATACAGGAAGAGAATCTTAAAAAGAATAGATTTATGTATATGTATAAAAAATCATTTAGTTGTGTGCCTGAAACTAACACAACATTGTATATTTTACTATATAACTATACTTCACTGTAAAATAGACTTCTCTGCTGGTTCAATGGTAAAGAATCCGCCTGCAATGCAGAAGACTCAGGAGACACAGGTTCAATCCCTGGCTTCGGAAAATCCCCTGGAGGAGGACATAGCTAACCACACCAGTATTCTTGCCTGGAAAATCCCATGGACAGAGGAGCCTGGTGGGCTACTATTCACAGGATCACAAAGAGTCAGACAAGACTGAAGCAACTGAACACACATACTATAAAATAAATACATTTTAAAATGCTGCAAGGCAAACATTTGTAACTAAAAAAAGTTATACTAATGAAAAATAAGTAAGAAAAAATAGGTTCTGAATATGTTAACATGAAAATAGAATACATTTAAAATTTGTGAATATAAAACTTTTAAAGTATATGTGTTGAATTTTAAACATCTCCTTTTTAGATTCCTTTTATTCTGGCTTTGTTAGCAGTGTGGCAGTTGTAACTATAGGAATGTAAGATTTAAATGACATTTGAAAGAATCACTCATTTTCTTCCAAACTCTTAATAACTCATACTAGTTTCAGTGATCAGTGATCTCCACCTCAGAGTCTTAGGGAAGCAATGGACTTTTGAGAGATGAATATCATTTTCTGTTTATCATGCTGATGAGATGGTACATGGTCCCCAGCAGCCTTGCTCTTGTTGGCAGAGATGGCTCTGCTGGTTAAATGTCCTTCAGGAGCATTTCATGAATTAACCTATATTCTGAGTTCACTGATCATTGCATTTCTCTTCTGTGATACTGGGGAACTCAAACACATTTTTTATTTTTCAACTTCCTTGATGCAGAATTCGGGGAAGAGTATGAGAATCCTATATAACACACTTGAAATCATATTCATGTTTAAAAATTCCAGCTTTTCTCTGTGAGATGGTGGGCATTTATCACATGTGTGATGAGCTGGTATATTTTGAACACTATTGCAATGGGACATCAGGAGTTCTGTGTTCTCAAGTTGCAAGCTAGGACACTGTCTCCCAGCCTTCCTGTGGTCAGCATGACCCAGGCTCTGCACATCTAAAGTGCTGTGAAACTTTGGATTTGGCCCCAGTGCAGGAGATGTAAGAGACGCATGTTCAGTCCCTGGGTTGGGAAGATCTCCTGGAGAAGGGTATGACAACCCTTTCCAGTATTCTTGTCTGGAGAACCCTATTGAAAGAAGAGCCTGGCAAGCTATAGTCCATGGGATAGCACAAAGTCAGACACGACTAAAGCAACTGAGCACCAGCACCAGGAGGGAAAGGTGGGTGCAGACCGTGTAGAAAGCACCCATTAAAGTGGGGTGATAGTAGAGTTTGAGGACCACGGCATCCAGTCTCAAAGGCCTGAGCTGCAATGCTCTGCTCAGTAGCAGTGCAGACGATGCTGTTTCCCCCAAACCAACCCTCATGCGGATGGTTTGTTGGTCTGTGCAGCTGGGCCTGACTCTCACCTCCCTAGAGATCCCCTGAGCTTTCTGATACCCTTCAGTCACTTTAATAAGTGCTATTTAGAGTGCTTTTTAAGGTGGTTTCTTGTCTCCGCAGCAAAGAACTTGTACTTTCTTTCACACTTGCTGACCAAATTTCAGATATTTAAGTTCTGTTTCTGTCTTTTCAGAAGACACAGTTTGGTTCCCACCTCAGGCTCTTCATTTATATTCCTCCCACCTCAGTGCAGATATTCTCAGAGCCAGCTCTTCTCCTCCTCAAGCGCTGCTCCAGCACCAGCCTTTTAAAGACGCCATCCTCACTCTCTCTCTTCTCTCACGCTGCCTTCTGCAAAGCTGTCCTTGTTTAGCTGGTAGGTTTGGGTGTGCTTTTTCATGTCTTCCTCACAGCCTGAAAAGATCCTTTTTTGTTTTGTTTACAGAATTACTTTCAGAATCTGGAGCAGAACCTGGCAAATAGTTGACATTCACTCATTATGAACAAATGAGTGAGTGTGCTTCGCGTGTTAATTTACTTCCCAAAGCTTGTTGACAACAGTTACTAAAAGTCCTAGCTTTGTATTTTGACCTAGTAGGAGAAACAATTGAGAACTCAAAGGAGGATTGAGCTGGAAGTAAAAAGAGAGAAAATGGAGAAAAGTGAGCATTTTTCAAATGGAGAAATGGTGACACAATGGGAAAAAACAAAATATAGTAATTTGGAGAAGTTGTCAAATATACATTTCTATTTGCTATGTACTCAGAGTATTATAAGAAACTGAGAGGATAATAAAAGATGATCTAAGAAATTTAAGATAGCCCTGCCATTTTAATCTTCTGGGATAGTCAGGGGAGGAGAAGGTTTTGTGGAAGATGTAAAGAGAGAATGATGTGAAATACAGTCCAGACATGATTGGAAACAAGTTTCTTTAAGAGCTTATATTGTTTTTAAGAAAACTTAAGCGTGAGAAATTTGAAGCTATTCTTGGAGGATAAAATCTTCACAAAATGAATAAATAACTTATTTAGGACTGTTTACGATTTGTATTCTGAAGTTTGTTCGTATGAAACAGGTGATGAAGGTATTTTAGGTAATGAAGCACTAATATTTTTGAAAGAATATTGGTCCCTATAAACGTTCATATGTAATAGTGAAGGCCTAGTTAATTCTTGATATTGACAAACTTGCAAATTATACCTCTTCAATCACTTTTCTAATTAGTGGATAGACATTAGGCAGCACATGATCATTCGGATTTTAATTGTCAGGCTGTCTATGGTTACTCCGTATGTTCTAACTGAAAAAAAGTGAACAATTATGCCAAGATAGCAACTATAGCTTTGATGATCGTGGCTAATTGGGTAACCAGCATGTTTCCGTTCTATTGCTTATCCAGTTGGAACATAATTAGTATCACATTTTCCACCACCCCATAAGCATATTTATTTCTTTTCCCTCCAAAAATTTAGTGTGTAATATAAATAAGTAAATAAAAAATAGTAAATAAAGTTTGTCTCCCTAGGGAAAGCACAGATTACATTTTAATTCACTTAAAAGATAGAAACTATTGTTGCATGCTGAGTGAATATTACACTCACATACACATGTAACAGAATTTATACAGGATCTCATAATAATAACAAGCTCTCATAATAATACTGAGTTTCTGTTTCTCTCAAGGAACTCTTACCAAGGGGTTACATATATGAATACAATCTTCATAACTATCTTATGAGAATAGCTTCCATGTTATCACCAGGTTACTTTTGAGAAAAGTAATTTTTTAGAAGGTCAAATGAGTTGCTTAAGTTTGAACAATGAATGGATGGCAGGGCCAGGTTTTCACCCGAAGAAACTGCCACTGGGTCTGTGTCCTTAACCACCAGGGGATACTGCCTTGACTGAGAAATGTGGATTTTGAGTCACTCCCACTCAAACTTGGGACTTGGAAAATATTCCTCAACCTCTTAAATTTAAAATCTTCATCCATAATAATTAAGTAAATCAATGATTGTCACAAAACCAGTCCTTAGTAATACCCTCTGAAAAGAGTTTTCACGCTGTAGTAGCTTAACATGTCAAGCACCCTGCACTCTGGTCAGGCCCACTCTATCCCTGGTCATCAGCTCTTGCTGATCTTCCTGGGTTAGAAAATGTTATCCCTAAACCAGGGATCCTTTGTCTTGAAGTTTTATGTGTTTTGCAACTTGGATGGGAAAGGCCACTCTGGGGCAGATTCCACACTACCACCCCACCCCCAACTCCTCCCCCTTGGAAAAAAAAAAAAACCAGCAAAGAGAAAGTGATCCTTGGCCAGCACATGCAGTGGGAATTATTTCTTCTTATTCTAGAAGTCTTCTTGGTCTCGCTGCCACAGTTGTAATTGACCTCTGCTACTCTGAATGTTTCCTTATTTTCCCTTTGGTTGATTTTTAAAATTAATATTTACCAAAAAAAAAAAAAAGAAAGAAAGAAAGACCTCTTCTGGCCCGGTGTATCTGCTTCTTAATGTTACTGGATGGAATTGCCTGACTTCAAAAAGCCACGTTTGGGTTTTTCCTTCTTTCTCTCTTTTCCTCCCCTCTACCTTCCCACCTCTTTCTTTTTTTTCTTCCTTCTCTCTTTTCTCTTTATTTCTTCTTGGTGCACAATTTTAATTTATCAGTTTCCAGCTTTTAGGGGATGGTAATGCATTTCAAGTACAAAATCAGGTTTCTTAAAATACTATCACTTTATCACTTTCAGAAATACAGAAAAAGCCTTTCCTTGAAGATTCGTTTAGTTTAAGTAAAATCATTTGAAACCTCCTCACAGTGATGTTTTCTGTCTCTGATTTATGTTATTGGAAGTAATCTGTAGAACTGAAACTGTTTCCCCAAGTCAAGATTCATAATATTCTGAGAAATAACTCTGAAACTTTCGATTAGAAAACCCCTTAGTCTTGGATTATCATTCTTCCTTCGCCATAATGAATTACTACTGATTGATGTGACTTACTCCCATTTTTAATACTCAAGTATAGATCATGTAATTAAAAATAATTTAATATCCGACCACATCAAGTTACTGAGGAGAACAGAAACTAAGGACTTTTAGATGGAATTCCCGTTGAGCTGTTTCAAATCCTGAAAGATGATGCTGTGAAAGTGCTGCACTCAATATGCCAGCAAATTTGGAAAACTCAGGAGTAGTCACAGGACTGGAAAAGGTCAGTTTTCATTCCAATTCCAAAGAAAGGCAATGCAAAAGAATGCTCAAACTACCGCACAATTGCACTCATCTCACATACTAGTAAAGTAATGCTCAAAATTCTCCAAGCCAAGCTTCAGCAATATGTGAACCGTGAACTCCCTGATGTTCAAGCTGGTTTTAGAAAAGGCAGAGGAACCAGAGGTCAAATTGCCAACATCCACTGGATCATAGAAAAAGCAAGAGAGTTCCAGAAAAACATCTATTTCTGCTTTATTGACTATGCCAAAGCCTTTGACTGTGTGGATCACAATAAACTGTGGAAAATTCTGAAAGAGATGGGAATACCAGA
>SJYX01010118.1:14957-57389 GCA_006410675.1 Oreotragus oreotragus | reverse complement strand
AAGATCATGGCATCTGGTCCCATCACTTCATGGGAAATAGATGGGGAAACAGTGGAAACAGTGTCAGACTTTATTTTTTGGGGGCTCCAAAATCACTGCAGATGGTGACTGCAGCCATGAAATTAGAAGACGCTTACTCCTTGGAAGAAAGATTATGACCAACCTAGATAGCATATTCAAAAGCAGAGACATTACTTTGCCGACTAAGGTCCCTCTAGTCAAGGCTATGGTGTTTCCAGTGGTCATGTATGGATGTGAGAGTTGGACTGTGAAGATGGCTGAGCGCTGAAGAATTGATGCTTTTCAACTGTGGTGTTGGAGAAGACTCTTGAGAGTCCTGTGGACTGCAAGGAGGTCCAACCAGTCCATTCTGAAGGAGATCAGCCCTGGGATTTCTTGGGAAGGAAGGATGCTAAAGCTGAAACTCCAGTACTTTGGCCACCTCATGCGAAGAGTTGACTCATTGGAAAAGACTCTGATGCTGGGAGGGACTGGGGGCAGGAGGAGAAGGGGACGACAGAGGATGAGATGGCTGGATGGCATCACGGACTCGATGGACGTGAGTCTGAATGAATTCCGGGAGATGGTGATGAACAGGGAGGCCTGGCATGCTGCGATTCATGGGGTTGCAAAGAGTTGGACACGACTGAGCGAATGAACTGAGCTGAATGGCACCCCACTCCAGTACTCTTGCCTGGAAAATCCATGGATGGAGGAGCCTGGTGGGCTGCAGTCCATGGGGTCCCAAGAATCAGACACGACTGAGCGACTTCAGTTTCACTTTTTACTTTCTTGCATTGGAGAAAGAAATGGCAACCTACTCCAGTATTTTTGCCTGGAGAATCCCAGGGACGGTGGAACCTAGTGGGCTGTGGTCTATGGGGTCGCACAGAGTCGGACACGACTGAAGTGATTTAGCAGCAGTAGCAGCAGCAGCAACCTTGATAAAGACAGGCCTGTATAGGTTCTGTTTGGAGGTAAAGTTGTGTTGTGTGTCTCCTTCTTCCTGTCATTTCTGGTGAGATATCTGAGGCGTGAATTGTCTAGAAAGAGCAACCTGTTTGTATACAGGTGTAGCCAGGGTCTCCTACACAGTGTAACCTCAGGAGGGAGGAGAAACAATTCATGACCTTTTTCTTCTGTTGCTTATATTCTCTTTATCCCATTTCCTTAACCAACATAGAAAAATGTATTTGTATTAACACATAAGCTGTTGATCTCCAAATAGGATTAAATAAGTTACTAGTCAAAGATGGCATGTTACGAGTTATCTTGTTGAGAAAAAAAAAAATGTCTTGATCCATAACTGATAATGCATACTCTAGTGAAAAAGAAGAGTTAAAAGCGAGTGGAGATTTTGGAGCCAAGGTACCACATTGTGAAAAGAGATTGTCAAAACAGAAGAGTAAAGAAGATATTCAGGTACTAAAGAGATAGTGGGGCAACAAAAAGTAGGAGAATGGGTTAAATGAGATTTAGTTAAATACATATCTGAGTTTATTCCTGGAATGTCTATGCTGTTTCACACTTTTATTTTTGTATCCTTTAGCCAATATCACACTGTCAAAATGTTGTTATTGTTCAGTCCCTACGTCATGCCCAACTCTTTGTGACCGAGGGACTAGCACGCCAGGCTCCCCTGGACTCCATTATCTACCAGGGTTTGCTCACATTCAAGTCCATTGAGTAAGTGAGGCTATCTAATCATCTCATCATCTGCTGTCCTTGTCTCCTTTTCCCTTCAATCTTTTCTAGCAGCAAAGTCTTTTCCAATGCGTTGGCCCTTCAGATCATGTGGCCAAAGCATTTGAGCATCAGTTTCAGCAACAATCCTTTCAGTGACTATTCAGGGCTGATTTCCTTTAGGATTGACTGGTTTTATCTCCTTGCAGTCCAAGGAACTCTCAAAGGTCTTCTCCGGCACCACAGTTTGAAAGCATTAATTCTTCCGTGCTCAGCCTTCTTTGTGGTCCAACTTTCATATTCCTACGTGATCACTGGAAAAACCATAGCTTTCACTAAGAGGACCATTGTCAGCAAAGCAATGTCTCTGCTTTTAAATATGCTGTCTAGGTTTGTTATACCTTTTCTTCCAAGAAGCAAGCATCTTTTAATTTCCTGACTGCAGTCACCATCCATAGTGATTTGGGGTTATTCTTGTGTTAAAATTCTGTAGGGTAAAATAAATATTAAAATTACATAATGCAAGTCCTCTAACTGGATATTGTCCATTGTCTGGGAAAATGTTTGTAATGGCCCCTTGTCTTTTTACCACTTATTTGTGTATATATATATAATGGATAGAAATATTTTGTTATACAAACTAGGTTTTTACTCTTATCCTTGACTTGCCTATTCATTTTCTTTTTTTTAATGATATCTTCCAAGAAGGAAAATATTTTCTTTTGAGAAAGCCCAGGTTAAGCTTGTTCTTCTCTGGTTCTTTAGTGCTTTTTGTGTCTACCTAAGAAAGCGGAGCTTCTCTTAATGGCCTGAAAATACTCTCCAGTGACATAGTTTAGATATATATATTTTTTAATTTTTGCTTTTGCATTTAGACCTACAATCCATTCTGAATCAGGTATTTACAAGATAAGAAAACATGTCTACATAACATTTTTAATAAGAATATGCATAGGTTATTCTTAATAACCCTACAATGGAAACCAAATTACAGTGAAGAAGAAATGGATAAACAAATCATATTAGATTCACACAATGTAATACGACTGGGCAATAAAAAAGAATAAACTGTTATACACATAACTAGGATGAATCTCATAATCATTATCTTGCACGGAAGAGGCCAAACACAAACAATTCCATGGGTATGAAGTCCAAGAAGAAACAATTTTTTAGGGTAATAGAAATCAGAAAGTGGTTAACTCATATTCAGGTGGTGATAAGACTCATAATAAGCAGGGGCAATTTTTCAGAATGGGAGAAATGTTCTGTATGTTGTTTTGGATGGTGATTACATGGTGTGTATAATTGTCAAAACCTATCAAAATGACACTTGAAGTCTGTACAGTTCATTTTATCTTCCTCTACATCAATAGTTATTCTAAAATAGAAAGACTTGCCAAGGTATAATGGAATTTTATCAGTCACAAATCTATCTTTCATAGCACTCTCTAAATAATATGGATATGCTCCTCTGAGTTGGACCATCTGCAAACTGTAGCTGTGTTTGGTGTTCGTAGTAATGTGCATACAAATCATTGGAGCACCATTACCTTGACTTGACCTAACACACCATTTGATGATAGCCAATATTTTTTTTTTTTGCTTGCTTACTTTGCTTTATACACTTTGCAGATATTATTCCAATTAATTAATCATTAAGGGCCAGCAGATATTTTCATTACCCACTGAGCAAGATTGTCTCCCCTCTGGTTAATGAGGTCAGTAAAGTGAATCTATGACTTCAAAAAGGTGAAAATTCATCAAACCAGTATGTGCATGGAAGGATGGTAAAGCAGAAAAGATATCCTTAAACTAGTAAAGTTTTAATACCAGATGGTTTTAATGCCCAAGACCAGCTCTAGGCAAAAGTTTTAATGAACAAGTTTATCTTCAGCACCCCATGAATGCTTCTTAATTATTTTTTTAATTAAAAAAAATCACATTAGCCTCGCTGCTATCTGAAACACTGCATTTAATCTCATGAAACTGATTCCCTGAAGCACCTTACTTTCGTGTGCAGTCCATGTTTGCTATGTTTCTGTGCATGTTGCTTATACTAAACCATCTCTTCGTTTAATGTCAAAGGAAAATGAGATACAAATGTTAGGTAACTTCTCTGGAACTAGACAGCTTGTAAGAAAAGATTCAGCATTAGATTTAATGCTCTGTGGTGCCTTGTGAAACTGCACAGTTCAGATTGGAATTTGAACTTGTCCAAAATCAGGATTGGACTGGAACTATGTATTTCAACTAGATTTCACTCTGATCTCAGGACTTACTGAAGCTCAGGTTCTTTGTGTCTCAGAGCAAAAGGAATTCAGCAAGAGAAACTAAGAATAGGAAAGAAATGGATTTATTTACAGAGAAACACATTCCACATTCAGAGTGAGGTCTGTTTCAGAAGGTGAGAGTCTCCAAAACATGGCATGGTTAGTCTTTATGGACTGTGTAATTTTATAGGCTAATGAGTGGGAGGATTATTCCAGTTATTTTGGAGGAGGGGCAGGGATTTCCAGGAATTGAGCCACCTTGCACATTTTTGTTCTTTTGTTGTTAGAAATGTCAGGGTACCTGTGGGTCTGTCATTTAGATGCTAATGTACTACAATGAGCTTATGATGAGGCTCAAGGTCTGCTGGAAGTCCAATCTTTCACTCTTTTGGATCAAGTAAGTGCCCTCTTCCTTCTTGTTTCACTTGGCAACAACACTCTGTGCCTTTTCCTTACCTCCCTTGGTTGTTGTACTTTTTGCCTCCACAAGGTATAGGTGTAATATGTAAACTGGTCCTTAACGGGACCTAAACTGGTCCTTGCATTTTTATAAAAGTGTACTCTGTCTTAACTAGCCCACACAAATGTGAGGTGACCCAGACACTGACGAGCTAGCAAAGAAGGTGGTTTCATTTGTCATGAGGCCCTTTACTACAAATTGTTCATAGACTATCATTTTCCCTACCATTCACTCAACAAGTTATTTATTAAGCAGGTATCACAACAAACTGTGGAAAACTCTTAACAAGATGGGAATACCAGACCACCTGACCTGCCTCCTGAGAAATCTGTATGCAGGTCAAGAAGTAACAGTTAGAACCCGGCATGGAACAACAGACTGGTTCCGAGGCTGTATATTGTCACTCCGCTTATTTAACTTATATGCAGAGAACATCATGAGACATGCTGGGCTCGATGAAACACAGGCTGGAATCAAGATTGTCAGGAGAAAGGAGAGTGAAAGAATTGGCTTAAAACTCAACATTCAGAAAACTAAGATCATGGCATCTGATCCCATCACTTCATAGCAAATAGATGGGGAAACAATGGAAACAGTGAGAGACTTTATTTTCTTGGGCTCCAAAATCACTGCAGATTGGTGACTGCAGCCATGAATTTAAAAGATGCTTGCTCCATGGAAGAAAAGTTATGATCAACCTAGACAGCATATTAAAAAGCAGAGACATTACTTGCCAACAAAGGTCCATCTTGTCAAAGCTATGGTTTTTCCAGTAGTCATGTATGAATGCGGAGAAGGCAATGGCACCCCACTCCAGTAATCTTGCCTGGAAAATCCCATGGACAGAGGAGCCTGGTGGGCTGCAGTCCATGGGGTTGCTAACAGTTGGACACGACTGAGCAACTTCACTTTCACTTTTCACTTTCATGCATTGGAGAAGGAAATGCAACCCACTCCAGTGTCCTTGCCTGAAGAATCCCAGGGGTGGGGGAGCCTGGTGGGCTGCCGTCTATGGGGTCACAAAGAGTCAGACATGACTGAAGCAACTTAGCAGCAGCAGCATGTATGGATGTGCGAGTTGGACTACAAAGAAAACTAAGCGCTGAAGAATTGATGTTTTTGAACTGTGGTGTTGGAGAAGACTCTTGAGAGTCCCTTGGATGCAAGGAGATCCACCAGCCCATCTGAAAGGAAATCAGTCCTGAATATTCATTGGAATGACTGATACTAAAACTGAAACTCCAATACTTTGGCCACCTGATGCGAAGAACTGACTCATTGGAAAAGACCCTGATGCTGGGAAAGATTGAAGGTGGGAGGAGAAGGGGCTGACAGAGGATGAGATGGTTGGATGGCATCACTGACTCAATGGACATGAGTTTGAGTAAGCTTTGGGAGTTGGTGATGGACAGGGAAGCCTGGCGTGCTGCAATCCATGCGGTCACAAAGAGTCAGACACAACTGAGTGACTGAACTGAACTGAACTAACTAGAAAACCAGGATGACCCTGAGAGCTTATATCCTACAGAAAGTCATGCTGGAAAAAAGTCCCAAATTTCAGACATCTCAGGAGGGGTACTATACTCTAATGTCCCTTTGATAGCATCATTGCTATCCCAAAATATGTCTTTTAATCTTAAACAATGGTGCAATCACAGAATCCTCTACAAATTAGAATTCCAAGCCGTGAAGATTAAAACACAGAGACACCTATGGCTCAGAATAGAATGTGAAATAAAAATGGCAAAATAATGTCTGCATCAGTATTCCTATGTATATTGTTTTTTGCCATAAGCTGCTGTAACAACCTATCATAAATTTACTGGCTTAAAATTTTTTTATTATTGTGTAGTTTTGGAGTGCCAAAGTCTGAAATGGGTTTCACTAGGTGAAAACCCAGGTGTTGGCAGGACTTCCTTCTTCCTGGAGGCTCCAGGGGAGAATCAGAGTGAAAGTACCTCACATTTTCCAAGCTTCTGGAGGCTGCTGCACTCTTGGCTCATAGATGCATCTCCATTAAAGAGCCAGCAGCACAGAGCATCTCCAAATACTCCTTTAACTCTGACTTCTGGTTCTCTTTCAATATGTGAGGACCTCTGTGACTTCATTAGGCAAACCTGGATAATCCAGAATTATCTCTTCTTCTTCAAATCCTATCTTGAATCTCCTTGACAGGGTCCTTTATTCCATGGAAGGTAACATTCCTAGGGTCTAAAGATTAAGACTTGGTTTCTTGGAGGGGTAGACATTTTCTGGTGGCCACATTACAGGAAAATGTTCTTATAGTTTTGTATTCCTTAAAAATTGTACTTTCTGGAAACATAACTCTCCATAAACTTATGGATTTAATAGCCAAGGTATGTATTTTCTGAAGTCTGTTACTTTTAGGCTGTCCCAAAATGTCTCAGGAGGAAAGAAACTCCTTAATTGGCACAGAAATCACTCCACAGAATGGCTACATAAAAGATACATACTTTTAATAGCTTCTTAGCATCTGCTCCTCCCACCCTCTCCCTCTCCACCTCTATTTTTCCTCTCTTTTACAATCCTATTTCTCTCTAACACACAAACATGCATTTACACACAGCTAAATCTTCTCTTCTCATTTACTGGCAGCAAATGCACAATGATAAAGGAAAGATCTAGTTCAGAACTATATTTCATTTGGTCTTAAATAGAAAGCACTCATACAAGGAAAAAAAAAATATTTAAAATGTCCAAGGGATTCCTTGAGGGATGTGAAACATCCTTCCCAGGAGAAATAATCTGCTGGTTGAAGCTAATTTATAGCAGGAATTTGATGGGTTAGTTCACTCCTCTGATGCCTTTGGGGCATAATACTAAGATCTGGACTTTGCAGATGATTCAGCAGGCAAGAATTCACATGGAACTTGCTCCAGAGAAAGAGAGAGAGAGAGAGATGTTTAAAATGAGGGTTAAAACTGCCCAGACTATATTTCAGTGATGTTATGAGGATTACTACAGCCTGAAAGCATACCTTGGAAAGCACCTAGTATCATCTCAATAATAAAATTCTATGTATGCTTGTGCTAAGTAGCTTCAGTCATGTCCAATTCTTTTGACCCTATGGACTGTAGCCTGCCAGGCTCCTCTATCCAAGGGATTCTCCAAGTAAGAACACTGGAGTAGACTGCCAGGCCCTCCTCCAGGAATCTTCCTGACCCACGGATTAAACCTGGGTCTCATGTCTCCTGTATTGGGAGGCCAGTTCTTTACCATTAGCACCGCCTGGAAAGCCCTAAAATTCTTTATCAGTTTTATTAAATATTCATACTTGTGAAGTATTTATTACCATGCCTGGCTCACAAGCTTGTTAATTATTACCAAATGCTAATAAAAGGTATGAAATAGTAACACACAAAGCTGAAGATTTTTAGTCTTTTTCTTGTCAATTTTGGGATAATAGATATCTGTTTACAATGTGTCATTCAGTGAGTTATGCCTCTTAGCAGAGATTATTTTGAGATGTTTAGAATTTCATATCTATGGAATTGTAACGTATATATTTTCTTGTATCCAACTCCTTTTACTCAGGGTACTATTTCTGACCTTTTTCATCCAGTAGAACATTGTTAATGTTCCTTTTTATACCTGAGTAATATTCCATTGCACCACATTTATATTATCATTACTCACTTTCTATTGATCAACATTTGAGTTCCATTTTGGTTTTATTTTAAATAAAGTTGCTGTGCACATTTTTATATAAGCCTTTGTGTGGCCATAAGTTTTCATTTCTCTTGGATAAACACCTAGAAGTGAAATTACTGGGTCATACACAAATATATGTCTACCTCTATAAAAAACTGCCCATCTGTTTTGTAAAGTGGTTGTATCATATTTCTCCAATCAGCAATGTAGGTGTTCCATGTAATTGACAACATTCATTCTCATAATTTTTAATTGCAGCCATCCATGCATGTGTATAGTCGTGCTTCATTGTAGTGTTACCATAATTTCACTTTTCTATGATTATTGATACTTTATATATCTGAAGAAGTGTTTTAAAATTTTTACTAGTTTTCAAAACACATTACTCATTATTGTTGAATTCTAAAAATTATTTTCCTTTCTGAAAGGAAAATATAGTTTTTGGTCTTACATTTAGATCTTTAATCCATTTTGAGTTTATTTTTGTGCATGATGTTAGGAAGTGTTCTAATTTCATTCTTTTACATTTATCTGTCTGGCTTTCCCAGCATTACTTAATTGAAGAGATTATCTTTTCTCCATTGTATGTTCTTGTCGCCTTTGTCAAAAATAAGGTCAATAAAACTAAAAGCTGGTTCTTTGAGAAGATAAACAAAATTGACAAATTGCTAACCAGGCTCATCAAGAAAAAAAGGGAGAAGACCCAAATCAACAAAATTAGAAATGAAAAAGGAGAAGTTACAACAGAAAACACAGAAATACAACAGATCGTAAGAGACTACTACAAACAACTATATTCTAATGGTCTTACATTTAGATCTTTAATCCATTTTGAGTTTATTTTTGTGCATGATGTTAGGAAGTGTTCTAATTTCATTCTTTTACATTTATCTGTCTGGCTTTCCCAGCACTACTTAATTGAAGAGATTATCTTTTCTCCATTGTATGTTCTTGTCGCCTTTGTCAAAAATAAGGTGTTCATCGGTGCATGGGTTTATCTCTGGGCTTTCTATCTTGTTCCATTGGTCTATATTTCTGTTTCTGTGTCAGTACCATACTGTCTTGATGGCTGTAGCTTCAGACTGTACTGAAGTCAGACAAGTTGAAAAAAAAAAAAAAAAAGAAAGAAACAATAGCAAAAATCAATAAAACTAAAAGCTGGTTCTTTGAGAAGATAAACAAAATTGACAAACTGCTAACCAGGCTCATCAAGAAAAAAAGGGAGAAGACCCAAATCAACAAAATTAGAAATGAAAAAGAAGTTACAACAGAAAACACAGAAATACAACAGATCGTAAGAGACTACTACAAACAACTATATTCTAATAAAATGGACAACAAAGAATTGGACACAACTGAAGCAACTTAGCATGCATGCATGCATGCAAACCTACCTAAAGAGATGAAAGACCTGTATGCAGAAACCTATAAGACATGGGTGAAAGAAATAAAAAAAGACACAAACAGATGTAGAGATATAACATGTTCCTGGACTGGAAGAATCAATATTGTGAAAATGACTATACTACTCAAAGCAATCTATAGATTGAGTGCAATCCCTATCAAATTACCAATGATATTTTTCACAGAGCTAGAACAGTAAATGTCATAATTATTATGGAAACATAAAAGACTTCAAATAACCAAAGCAATCTTGAGAAAGAAGAATGGAGCTGGAGGAATCAACCTTCCTGACTTCAGACTATACTGTAAAGCTTATAGTCACCCATTCAGAATTTTATATCTAGCAAAAATATATTTCAAGAGTATGGCGGATTCATGTTGATGTGTGGCAAAACCAATACAATATTGTAAAGTAAAAAAAACAAAAGAGTGAAGGTATGATAACAATGCTTTCAGATCATCTTAGCTAAGCTAAGCTAAGTCGCTTCAAGTCGTGTCCAACTCTGTGCGACCCCATAGATGGCAGCCCACCAGGCTCTGCTGTCCTTGGGATTCTCCAGGCAAGAACACTGGAGTGGATTGCCATTTCCTTCTCCAATGCATGAAAGTGAAAAGTGAAAGTGAAGTCGCTCAGTCATGTCCGACCCATAGCGACCCCATGGACTGCAGCCTACCAGGCTCCTCTCCATCCATGGGATTTTCCAGGCAAGATTACTGGAGTGGGGTGCCATCGCCTTCTCTGTCAGATTGCCTTAGTCTTTTTTTTTTTTTGGTTGCACTGCATCACATGTGAAATCTTAGTTCTCCCACCAGGGATTCAACCTGCACTTCTTACATTGGAAGTGCGAAGTCTTAACCACTGGGCCTCCAGGGAAGTCCTAGATCATCTTAGATTGATTCTACAATTTTCTTTAGTGTAGTGACATATTATCACTCTTATTATAATAATTACCAGATTCAATTACATCTGTCATTGACATTTCAGACCCTGCTCAATTTTACTCTTTATATGGGAGAAACTTCCTTAGGAAGATAAACATTTGCATATATCTCATATTTGGGCAACTTAAGAGAATGGATCTCTTTTCTTCTTCACCCATCAAGAAATGACAGGGTTGTAAACTCAGTTGACTATGTTATAGAAGGGCTTAATGTCAGAGAAAGGAATTACTGCAGATTTCTAAGCATCTTCAGCATCAGTGCTTCATGTTTGCCTTCTTTTTAAGTGTAGTGAATATTTAGAAAGTCATTGTTATCTTTTAAGTGTAGTGCATTAACGTGTTCCATATTCAAGTAAAATGGCATTTTTAAACATTTCAGGGCTTCTGATTACACCTGTATCTTCTGTGGCATGAATAATTTAACTACAAGTGGTGACTAGAATAACTTCCCAACTTCAGCACTGGTCTATTAGACTATATAAAAAGTGGAGCATTGTACTTTTCAATCCATTGTTGTGACATCTCAAGGGAAAATAAAATCCTGCAGTTAAAAATTGCTTTTATGTTTCTTGCCTTCAGCACTTTCACCTAGATTCTAACTAGGTCTTTGTGGAGGGTTCTGGTCCTTGGAGACGGATCACGTTATATTCTCTGAACTGTTAACTATCTCCACATAGACATGAAGGATGACTCTGCCCTCCTTCTCTCAGACCTACTTTCCTTTTACATCTTTGGAAAATAACATTCTTGTTTTTGTCAATTATCATCTGGCACCACTGATAGTTATATACCTGGGGAAGTTTGTGTTATTATTGGGTTTGGTTCACTCTGGTTTCTCATTGTATCTTGTTAACATCACTAATTATTCCTTTAAAAGGAGGAAAGTGATTTCTCCTGTTATGTGGTTTTCTAAGAGTGACTGGTTTGAGTTTTAAATACAGAAAAAGAGAAATAAATGTACGTTAATGTAATAGTTTGTAAGAGATTTGATCAGATGAAATTGTACACTGAGGCAGAATTTCATACAACCATGACCTGTATTCTCAGAGATGGTGATATGTGAGTGTAATATTGTTGACATTGTTTCTAGTTCAAACCACTTACTCGAGTTTCAAGAGTAACTAAAAAGCTATTTTTACAGCTTTATGCAACTGTAATAAATATAAAAATATCTAAGGTGGTGAGTAATACTGATTTCAGTTTTCATACTCAAAGTTGTTGTGGTTTGGCTGCTGAGTCCAGTGTGACTCTTTGCTGCCCCATGAACTGCAACATGCCAGGCTTCTTATCTCCTGGAATTGCTCAAACTCATGTCCATTGAGTCAGTAATGCCAACCAGCCATCTCAGCATCTGTCACCTCTTCTTGTCCTGCCCTCAATCTTTGCCAGCATCAGGGTCTTTTCCAATGAGTCAGTTCTTTGCATCAGGAAGCCAAAGTATTGGAGTTTCAGCTTCAGCATCAGTCCTCCCAAGGTTGATTTCCTTTAGGACTGACTGATTTCATAAAGAAGAAAACCTATACTTATTTGCGAGATAAATTAAAAAAAATTTCACTTGAATAATTTTATCTAAGCCAATAAACAACACGTTTAGTACAAAAAAGCTAGGTTTACATCACCCAGCTATGTTTTCTTACTACCACCATAACCAAAGCAAAATAAAAAATGTTATTACACTTGAATGACTTATGACATCATTTTACATCATAAAAAGCAGGATGCATCTTCAAATATGATCTGGAGGGATGATGTGGGGTGGGAGGTGGGAGGGGGGTTCATGTTTGGGAGTTCGTGTAAAAAAATAAATAAATACATAAATTAAAAAAAAAAGAAGTCTCAATGAGAGAGACTTGCAAATTTCTTCTAATGTTAATATGTATCAATACTTATTTTTAGAAATGATACACACTATTTGTTGAATAATCATCTCATTGGGTGTCTGAGGTTACTAACCTACTACATTTGACTTAAACCCCATTTTCCTATACACCCCCCTTATGTTAAGCAACATGGAATTTGTAGCTACAATTAAAATTTATTCTGGATGCATCCTCATATAGCAGACTAGAGAACTACTAGACTATTGTAGTTATTGTCGGCCACTGCCTCTCTTACCTCTAGAACTTCTGACCCTCTTGTTTTGTCATGGCCAATACCAAATGTTGTTTTCCAAAGCAAAGGTCCAGGGAAAAACATTTTTACTTATCCTTTCCTTTTTCTTGCTCACACTTCTGAACTGAGATCCGCTTTGCAAACTATTTTTAATAACCTTCCATCTTTCAAAACATGTAATCCCTGTGCTGTCAGAATTTTCAAACTCTGGTGTGGTAATTTCTACAGTGTTCAGAAATCTCTGAAAAATTCCCTGAGAAATATGTTACTTTCTTACTTCTGAAACAAAACTCATCTCAAGTACTTTGTTGGAGGGATCAAATAAAAGTGATTTGCTCCACTTAACTATCTGCACCCCTTCCATCTTATGAAATTCCTCAAAAATGTTAAAAAATTAAAAACATGTTAAGATTGGAGCCTCCTTAAAAATAAGATCTTGTACACTGAATGGAGATTATGTGTTAATCAGATTATAGTGTACTTTCTCAGAAGGAATTTGAGTAAATTTTTATTTGCTCCACTTAACTATCTGCACCCCTTCCATCTTATGAAATTCCTCAAAAATGTTAAAAAATTAAAAACATGTTAAGATTGGAGCCTCCTTAAAAATAAGATCTTGTACACTGAATGGAGATTATGTGTTAATCAGATTATAGTGTACTTTCTCAGAAGGAATTTGAGTAAATTTTAAAAATATTAATTAGTTTATCATTTTCCACTGAAAAAAATGTTCAAATCTATTGAGTGCTTTTTCATTTTAAGAAGCCAGAATCCTGTGACTCACAGGTATTTTTTCCTCCTATGCAAAATGTTAAATACATCCTTAGTCTCTATTGAAATGAAATGCTTCTAGTTTATCCATTTGTTTCTATGACTAAGTCAAAGCAGAGAACATTTCTGCTAGGATGACTGCCAGTCTGTCCCCACATGCTTTAAAAATTCCACAGCTAACATTCAATTACAGGAAGTACACTTGCTCCCTGACACTTTCTTTCTTAAGCTTAAAATCAAAACAGAACTACTTTGCACATAAAATAAAATTTTAGAAGTTTACCAAAAAGCTAAAAAAGAATCGTTTGATTTCATGTAGAAGAGAGATAATATTTTGCTGATTCATTTTATATAGCACTTAACCTAACAAAACATGCAAGTTGCTGATAATTTATTGATGTTGGCAATGGTATTCTAACACTTAAACCTTTTCCCCTTAGTTCAAAATATTTGCATTGTGTTTCTATCCAAGAAAGTGTTATTGCATTATGATAGTAATGAAAATTGAGGAGCATTAGTTAGCATTAGAAAGAGCTCTGTTCCCATTTAGCTATACTATTTTAGTTCAAGTAGCCAAGAGATAACTGACTAAGTGCATTAAATAAGTGATCCTGACAATCTAATGACCATGGTAGCCTGTGGCTTACACTGTCCCTGAGATTCACCCTAAGAAATTTCTCAGGACTGGGACATTTCAGTGCAAGATAACGCTAGGCAACTCTGGAGTATGAACCAGAGACTCACTAGTATTGAAACACTTATTTTGTAGTATTGCAAACACAATACTATTCCTTGAGTTGTATTGACTTGCACAAATCACATCAGTTCAGTTCAGCTCAGTTGCTCAGTCGTGTCTGACTCTTTGCGACCCCACGGGCTGCACCATGCCAGGCCTCCCTGTCCATCACCAATTCCCGGAGTTTACTCAAACTAATGTCCATTGAGTCAGTGATGCCATCCAACCATCTCATCCTCTGTTGTCCCCTTCTCCTTCCACCTTCAACCTTTCTCAACATCAGGGTCTTTTCCAATGAGTCAGTTCTTCGCATCAGGTGGCCAAAGTATTGGAGTTTCAGCTTCAACATCAGTCCTTCCAATGAATATTCAGGACTGATTTTCTTTAGGATGGACTGGTTGGACCTCCTTTCAGTCCAAGGGACTCTCAAAAGTCTTCTCCAACACCACAGTTAAAAAACATCAATTCTTTGGCCCTCAGCTATCTTTATAGTCCAACTCTCACATCCATACATGACCAGTGAAAAAACCATAGCCTTGACTAGACAGACCTTTGTTGCCAAAGTAATGCCTCTGCTTTTTAATATGCTGTCTAGGATAATCAAAACTTTTCTTCCAAGGAGTAAGTGTCTTTTAATTTCATGGCTTCAGTCACCATCTGCAGTGATTTTGGAGCCCCCCAAAAATAAAGTCTGTCACTGTTTCCATTTTTTCTCCACCTATTTGCCATGAAGTGATGGGACTGGATGCCATGATCTTAGTCTGTTTGCTTTTAATTCATCTCTTTTCATTTTTCTTTAAGAATAAGTGGACTGTGAACCCGGAGACCTGAGATTTGTGTATGTGTGTGTGTGTCTCTATTACTAGATAATGATAACTGATAATAATAGTGTTCAATAAGTATCTATAAAGAGCTAGTCACTATGCTGAGTTCTCTAAATACACTTTCAAAATTAAGCCTGAAAACCATCCTGATGTGTTCTCACCACTGAAAACAGCACCTGTCACTTAATAAACATTTAATAATGAGTATGCAAGTGTCCAAAGGTGATATCACCACCCCGCCACAATGGGTTGAGAAAATGATGTAACATGCCAGCTTTATACCACCCAGTAATAAGCAGAGGCAGACTATGGAAAACAATATGGAGGTGCCTCAAAAAACTGAAAATAGAGCTGCCATATAACCCGGCAGTCCCATTCCTGGGCATATATATGGAAAAATATGAAAACTCTAATTAGAAAAGATATATTCACTCATATATTTATTGCCGCACTACTCTCAGTAGATAGTACATGGAAGCAACCTAAGTGTCCATCAACAGGTGAATGGACAAAGAAGATGTGGCACCTATATACAATGGAATATTACTCAGCCATAAAAAGAATGAAACAATGTGATTTGCAGGAACATGGATGGCCCTAGAGATTGTCATTTTGAGTGAAGCAAGTCAGAAAGATGAATATCAAATGACATCATTTATATGTGGAATCTAAAATATGATGCAAATGAACTAATCTATGAAACAGAAATAGAATCACAGACAGAGAGAACAGACTTGTGGTCTGTTGAGTCATTGAGTCAGTAATGGAATCAGTCCATTCAGTCTCCTCAATGGACAAGGAGGAGGGACAGATTGGGAGTCTGGATTAATAGATGTAAACTATTATATAAAGAATGGATAAACAACAATGTCCTACTCTATATTACAGGGAACTATACTGAAGAAGCCAAAATGGGAAGGAATATGAAATATTATATATATATATATATATATATATAACTGATTTACTGGGCTGTACAGCAAAAACTAACACAATATTGCAAATCAACTATAATTCAATAATTTTCTTTTTTAAAAAGGAAGCAGATGTTGGATTGGAATACAGGTCTAACTGATTGACTACAAAGTTCCTGTTTTGATTCTCCATGCAGACATTTTGACCTCAATTTTGTGAACTTCAGGTCATTATTTAGGAGACAAAAGAACTTAAGTGATTTTTAAAGGTTCTTTCCAAATTAAATATATTTTGAAAATCCATGTCCAACTTTTTAAAAATTAACATCAAACACAGATGTAAGAAGTTGATTGGGATACTGAGAGTTAATCTGGAATTTTTTAACCTTGAAAAGTTGGCAGTTTTGCTGGATTTGGGGATGAGTGTAACAAGTGAGACTTGGGTATTTCCTTTTGTGGGTTTATATACTCTCTTATCTCAGTTCTGTTATCCAAGCAACTCTGGAAACCAGAACTTCTGAAACTCATTTTGCTGTGAATTCTGGCTTGACCTGAACTGATTTGACTTCAGATATTAACCTGAACTGATGTGAGATGGTTTCCAGTCTTTATTTATCACACTTGAGAGTATTTGTTGCCAAAAATAAGAATGTAGTTGGCCATGATGTGCTACTTCCATTCTCTGAGGTGAAGAAGGCTAGGACATTAACACCTTGCACTGTGTAGGCAACGTATGCCTATCTATAAATCTAAAACATCTGAATTATAAAGTATATCTAGACAAAAAGTTTTGGAATGATGGGCTGTGGGCTTCTTCATGCCCCAGTCACTAAAGTCATACTCAGGGTGGATCTTTAAATTTTGAGAACGTTCTGGTTTTAGGACTTTGAGAGGCACCTACTGTAGAAATGGGTTTCCTTATTTTGTAAAGGAAGACCAACAGAAATCAAAGTAGGTCAGACAGAACTGTTACTCACCAGGATGGTACATGTGTCTCTATAATGTCTGTGCATTTTGGAGGCAGAAGCATATAGTGAAATCCTGGGAATGACAAAGTCATTGTCCCACCTACTACACCAGTGTACCTGGAGCAACCCAGACCACTCCACACATTGCCAGCTACTCTTTGACACAGCTATTACTTTCTGTTTCTAACATTTACCTGTTGTTTTCCTCATTCCTGTCCTAGTTTTAGAACAATCAGAGCATTTCAAGGTAGCATAATAATAAGAGAGAGAGAAACCTCAACAATGAACCTATATACCATCTCCTGGTTTTTCTAGTTTCCTTACTGACATTATCCTATTGGGTATTCACCTAAAACAAGCAGAGAAGGAAGAAAAGTGTTTCCTATGACTCCATTTAAAAGATGACAAGATTTATGGTCCCAGAGGCTAAGTGACTGGTCATTGCCACACAGCTACTTGGTGACAGCTGAGAGACTAGACTCTAGGTTCTTAGCAAAGTGAATTTTCCACTGTTACGGCAATGACTCTGCAACTTAACTTTTGTCATTTGACTAAGGCTACCCTAGGATAGCTGTCTTTTTAAATAGTTGTTACATAAACACATGCATGGTATTCCACAAATATCATGGCAACAAATAAGATAAAATTATATAAAATGATATTACAGTATGACTCACACGATTTCTTGATTGCATCTCCAAATGTTTTTCCTAGTCTATGCAAGATACAAGACAAAGTTCTTAAAATGACACTTAAATTCTTGTATGTCTGAGAATTTGGAGACCAGCCAAGCATTCATTCTGATACTGCAGAAACTAACTCTGTGCCGTATAAAATGGATCACAGCATGCTCCTGAGATGTCTTAAAGACACTGTGGATTTCAATCACGGTGAGGAGAGTGGTTTCTGTATGGTGGCTGACTTCAGTGGTCCCTTGAAAGACTTCAGGTAGGGATTCACATGGCAGTAAAGAGTCCTAGGCAATCATGTGTCTATGCTTCAGGATCCTTCATGGTTAGCTTCTTTTAGTCTCCCTTTATAAATCGTTAACTTTCCTCCTTCTTTTGTTTGTAACTGATAATGCAGGAATGTAGCAGTTTCTGTATCTTTTTGATCAGGTTGTATTTTGATGGAAATATATCCTCTCTAAATTCCTATGTTGAATCCAAACCTCCAGTGTGATGTTGTTTGGAGATGGAGCCTCTGGGAGGTAACTAGGTTTGGGTGGATTTATGGGGGTGGGGCCTTCACGATGGGATTAATGCCCTGAGAGGAAGGGACACTACAGAAAGTTTGCTGTCTTTTTCCGCTACACCATGTGAACACACAGCAAGAAAGCAGCCGTCTGCCAGCCAGGAAGAGGGTGCTTCCCCGAAATTGATGATACTGGCACTCTGATCTTAGACTTCCAGTCTCCGGAACTATAATGAAATAAATGTCTTTTCTGTTTCAGCTGGCCAGTCTGTGGCATTTTATTATAGCAGTCCACTCTCACCCGGCCAGGATAGTTACAGCATTGTAAATGCCACCTCACTGGAGACATTGACCATAATCAATGCCGCTATATGCTTTGAAGCTGCAGCTATGTTAGACTAAGTTATTCAGTTACTTAACTCTAGTTTAGTAGTATTCATTTCCTAGATATAAGGAGAAAATAGCACATGGCAGGTAGAAAATGAGCATGACTTAGTTGGACATGCCAGAAGTTCAGCTGAATCCCAGTCCTTCAGTGACTGTCAAGTTGTAGAAGAAAAACCAAGTTTCTCTAAAATATGTTTTAGATGTTTCCAAGTTATGTCTTCTCCCTTAGGGTAGATATTCAGTCAATAAAAGTCCAACTTCCTCCCCAGTTGCTTTCCTCCTCCTGTACTTCCTAAGATAACATGGGAACCTGGGTAGCTCACTGTAACCTCATTGCCATTTACACAGGGATCCTTCAGTCTATGTCTGAGGAGGTGGATGCCTGGTTTTGCCCCACCACTGAGTGCCTTCTGTGCCTTAGTCACTAAGGTCTGTGGCATGGACTGCAGTAGCTACTCTGAGTACAGTCAGGATCAGTTGGTGAGTCCTTGCTGAACTGGTCCCTTTTCAATTTTCCCTGAGTCTTTGTCCGTGCCTCGTGGTCCATGCACTGCTCTCACTCTTAATCCCACTGCAGGCATCTGACTCTCAGTTGCACAGACCTCCTGGACGGGATAGACTGAGCTTGCCTTCATGTTGCTTGATGTGACAGGATGCTGATTAAACCCTTGCAAAGAGGTCCTGAGAAGAGGGGAGATAATTTCAAATGGTGCAGTGAAGAATACTGAAAACACAGTTTGATGATAGCCACAAATAGTTTTCATAAAGCTGAGATACACAGTGTAAACTCCAGCACAATGAAGTACTTAATGAATTTATAAAAACTTAGGATCTCCCTTGCGGTTGAATGTTTTATTAGATATTAATGAATATTTTCCTTTTACCAAATGACTGTTATAACCAAATCTCAAAACTAAAGTATAATCAGAAACATATGTTTCTGTACCCCCTTGTCAACTGTTTAATAAACCCTAAGCAATTCTAAGGAGACTCAGACAATTCTTGCCTTTAAAACATTATAATCTGAAGTCTTTCATTTTAAGTTACATGGTTCCAATGGATCTACTTTGCCCTGAAAATTATAAATAAAAATGTCTTGAGCCCTAATGTAATTATTTATGAGTTTTCCCTATATATGAAAATAATGACTGCAATTAAAATGACATCTAACTTGGTAACATGATGCTGATGGCTTCGGTTGTGTTGTGTTCTGATTTTTTTTTTTTTTCATTTTCTTAGTTTCCAGTAATTTACTCCTTAGATAAACATTAAAAAAGTTCCCTATGGTAATTATATTTTAAGGGTAATCTTTATTGCTTCCTATCTCTTTTAAATTAATTTAAATCAATATTATACCTGTTAAAAGTGTCTATTTTAACAAAAGAAGCAGCAAAAACTTTTCTTCAGTAGGAAAATAGTAGAGCTGGCACAGATTCTGAGACTGGCCAATCAGTCTTCAGAGATGAGGAAACCACAACTCTGGGATATTAAGTGAATGCTCTATTGCCAATCAGATACTAGAAGAAATAGGATTATTAATCCTAGGTTTCTTAACTTTTGACCCAATGCTATTGTTTTATAACCTTAAGATCAATTTTAAATATAAACTTAGATATACTAATAAACCTTTTCAGAATTATAACCCCATGTTTCTAGATTTGGAAATTGTCATACATTACTATTCATCCCATTTATTGTGTATTGAGTATGTGTTACATGCTAGAACCTAAGCAAAGTACTTGTCATAGATTAGCTCATTTATTTCTAAGAGCAATCTGGCAAGAGTATCATTGCTGTTATTATTTCTATTTGATAACAGACTCAGAGACTCTGGTAGGTGAAGTTCCCATGTTCACAGTTGCATCCTTGGTGAAAATGATGGCAGAATGAACCCAGACTGCTGGCTTTCCCAGCATGTCAACTTCCTGAATTTCTCTGGGAGGCTGAATTTAGCCACAGCTGCCCACATGTCTGTTGTGATGCTAAAAAACTGGGAATTCTGTAATTTGCTCAGCTTCTATTTTTATACTACTTATTAAATAAACTTAGCAGCATAATTGGGGCTCACCTTTGCCAAATTAAATGATTTTCTGGAATGATTTTTCCATGTCAGACTCCTGACTCTATACTGCTTTCCTGTTCTTACTGATCACTGCCTCTTTTTCCTACCATTCTCTTGTTTTAATATATTTTCCTTTGTGTTTTATGTATCTTTATATACATCTTCATATATATATGTGTGTGTGCATATATATATATATATAAAACGTATGTGTCATTACAGATACCTTTATAACCTTCTTGGAACAAAGCCAGACCCAAATAGAAAACAAATAATTAAATGAATGATTCAATCTCAAATCACTTTAATGAAAAGCTAGAATAATGCAGGTTAATTTTTCATAAATGTAGAATAAACTGTGAGCCGTTCCAGAAGCAGATACTGAAAGAGCTCAAGTATATTCAACCACAAAGTTCTGCAAGATGGAACATATATGCATGGTTTATTTCAAGAGGAAATGGGTAGTCCACAGTCATTCACAGAGGTTCACTCTAGCAGGATAAACTGGATAATTACTGTCTCACTAGTTAGACATCACTTTTTGATTAATTCTCTGGCTTTTTTCCTCCAAATTATTCCTAATAAGAATTTTATTTTTTAACTGAAGCATGGTTAATTTACCATGTTGCATTTCAAGTATACAACAAAGTGATTTAGTTTCATTCTTTTTCAGATTGTTTTCCATTATAGGTTGTTTCAAGGTACTGTGTTTAATTCCCTATGCTATACAGTGGGTCTTTGTTGGTTATCTATTATGTATATAGTAGTGTGGGCTGATTTCAAATGTCTAATTTATCTCTCCCCATTAGCCCTTTTTTTTTTTTTTTTTTTTTACTACAGCAAATTATATATCAGAAACCCTATTAAAATCACTGGTTGACTTAAGTAAAAAAAAAAATTTCACTGTATTATATAGGAAGAATTAGAAGAAAAACTGTTATTATATTGGGTTTCCCTAATAGTTCAGTTGGTAAAGAATCCAGCTGCAATGCAGGAGACCCTGGTTGGATTTTTGGGTCAGAAAGATCCAATGGAGAAGAGATAGTCTCCCCACTCAGTATTCTTTGGCTTCCCTTGTGGCTTAGCTGGTAAAGAATCTGCCTGCAATTTGGGAGACCTGGGTTTGATCCCTGGGTTGGGAAGATTCCCTGGAGAAGGCTAAGGCTATTAACTCCAGTATTGTGGCCTGGAGAATTCCATGGACTGTATCATCCATGGGGTTGCAAAGAGTTGGACACGACTGAATGACTTTCACATTCATGCCAAATAAACATTGCACTTTCCTATTAGAGATCTCTTGTGGGTACTGTCTGGACTTCTGATCTTAATCATTTAGAACTAATATCCTTATAAATATAGAATGGCTGATTAAATTATTACATGGATGTCACTATAGCAGAATAATAAAAAGACATCTCATGTTTTATTATAAACAGCCTATAAAATATATATTTAATGTCACCTGTCTGCTCAGTTCACTTCAGTCTCTCAGTCGTGTCTGACTCTTTGTAACCCCATGAACTGCAGCACGCCAGGCTTCCCTGTCCATCACCAACTCCTGGAGCTTGCTCAAACTCATGTCCATCAAGTCGGTGATGCCATCCAACCATCTCATCCTCTGTTGTCCCCTTCTCCTCCTGCCTTCAATCTTTCCCAGTTTCAGGGTTTTTTCTAAGGAGTCAGTTCTTTGCATTAGGTGGCCAAAGTATTAGAGTTTCAGCCTCAGCATCAGTCCTTCCAATAAATATTCAGGACTGATTTCCTTTAGGACTGATGGGTTTGATCTCCTTGCAGTCCAAGGGAAAGCAATTTTCTGATATTTTATTTATCCAATGATGCTAAAAATGGACTGTTATAAACTATTATCCTATTTAATTTTACCCTTGTTAAGATCTATCTAAAATAACAACATGAGTAACAAACACTTGATGCTAAAATTAACCTGTCTAGATTTCCATTATGAGATATTCTAAGGTGATTTTATTCTTAATCTGAACAATTGACATATTTTTAGAATGTCTGCATAAATTAGGAAATTCAGCAATATTCATTAGACTAAACTGTTTTGTCGGTATTTATTTCTTAAATTCTGTCAACCAAAAAGAAAATGTAAGCCCTGCTATCCCACATTTCTGTGTAGAAATTGCTCTACTTGAAATTCTATTCATATTAAACATCTTTATAAAAGGTGACTTAACTCTATCTTTCAAAACATATTTCAGTTTGAATAAGGATGTGTCTGTGTGTGTGCATGTGCGTTCACACTCTCTGGTATCCAGCTCTTTGCAATACCATGGACGATAGCCCGCCAGGTTCCTCTGTCCATGGGATTTCCCAGGCAAGAATACTAAAGTGGGTTGCCATTTCCTTCCCCAAGGAATCTTCCTGACTCAGGGACTGAAACCATCTCTTGCACCTTCTGCATTGGCAGGCGGATTCTTTACCACTCCTGCCACCTGAGAAGCCCTGTGTTAATTAAATTGAAATTGACTAAGTCAGATGGCATTATATATTTGCTAGTGCCTCGATTTTCATCAGAAGAAGAATAAGTACACGTTACTATTAAAATACCACAGCATGCACCCATTGCTGTGGAAGGAGAAACCAAATCAATCATCAGTTCCCTCCACATTTAACACAAAATTCAGTAACTCCCAGAGTAAGCAGGATTAGATGCTCATTGTCAAACAAAATTGCGAATTCTGTACTACAGAATTTTTATTTTTTAACGTTCTACTCCGGAACACTAAAATGAAGAAATGTGTAAAATATGCAAACATTTCATGTGCAAATCACAGTAAGAACATAGGAAATAAACATATTCTGTTGAATACTGTAGCATTACCAATTGAACTGAGCTCACTTACTAAAGACATAATCTTTATTAACAATTGAATCAGAATTTATCATCTGTTTAAAAAGTTTTATTATCTATTGAAAAAGAAATAATTTATTATCTATTAAAACAGTTTTCAAACATAGTCATTATTTCTCATCAGTGAGAAAAAATTGCTAACCTTTTCCCCTTTACTAATTGGACACTCTGCCTTCTCTTTTAGATGATGACAGCAGACCACAGTTGTCTTTCAGATGGTGAGGAGAAACCAATGCTGCAGTTATATTTTTAGCAGTGCTGGCCCAGGAACATGCTTAAAAATACTGCATCAGAACTATCCTGACAGTCATAACTTCAGGGCAATTTAGGAACTACTTTCAGATCCAATCTGAAAATCAGATTTCTTTCCAAGAAGTTAAATTTTAGAAACTGATGGCTCAGATGGTAAAGAATCTGCCTGTAATGCCAAAAACACAGGTTTGATCCCTGGGTTGGGAAGATGAGCTGAAGAAGGGAATGGTAATCCACTCCAGTATTTTTGCCTGGAGAATCCTATAGACAGAGAAGCCTGGTGGGCTACAGTCCATGGGGTCACAGAGTCGTAGACAACTGAGTGATTAACACTTTACCCACTAGCAGAACATGGGTCAGAAAAGGAGGCAGGGCAGATCATATCAGTCATAAGCATGGAAAAGAGAGGTTGCCGGAGACTGTTGACTAGAGCCCAAAACAAATACCACTTACAAATGTCATGACATGAAGAGTATGTTTTTTTTTTTTTTTCTGGCACTGGTCATGCTTCTTATTTACTCATTTTTTCAGCATTTTAACACATACATAACTATTTTGGGGGCTTCCCTCATGGCTAAAAATAAATACATACATATTAAAATGCTGAAAGAAAATGAGCAAATAAAAAACATGACCAGTGTTAGGAAAAAAAAAATCATACTCTTTATGTGATGACATTGGTAAGTGGTATTTGTCTGGGCTCTAATCAACAGCCTATTGGTAACCTCTCTTTTCCATGCATATGGTTGTTATGGTCTGTCCTGTCTTTCTCTGCTGCCTCCTTTTTCTGAACCATGTACTGCTAGTGAGTAAAATGTTGGTCTCTCAGCCATGTCTGACTCTTCAGTTACACTGTTTCAATGGTGCTGGTTTCCACTTACAGTACAGGTAATAATTTTTCCTTTTAGGATCAATTTAAATGGAAATGGTGAGTCAGTTGAAGGGAATATGTGTAAGCAACCACACAGATGATGTAAATATGTGGCAAAGGGACACAAAATAAATTTTTAAAATACTGTAGATACCTAATTTTGAACCTTTCCATTAGAAATATGTGAAATACCTTGAGAAAACTTAACGAGTATAGCTTGGTAGGTTCAATAAACTGTACTTTTTAAAACCGTTTCCCCAAGTTTGGCCTGAATTCTAGTTAGGGGAAGATGTAAATATGCCATTTTCACTTCTTCAAACAGGTTCTTAAAAGTAACTATCCTTCTTCCTGCATATACAATAGGTTGAATTTGTGCAGAAATCACACCTGAATCTACATGAGCGATATCTCTGTGCAGTGAGCAAGTAGAGGTTAGAGTCAGTGGATGGTCCTCTGCAATGGTTGGCTCTGTCACAAAAACAGTGGAACAGGTCTGTCTTCTTCTTACAGCTCAGATGTGACAAGGGGAAAGAGGGCTGTAAATGTCCTCCTGAACACAAAAGCAAGGAGCAAATAAATGTGAAAGAAACTTGTGCTCTTCTTGCTTAATTAGCTTCAAATCCCTAAGACATTTATCACATCCCAGTCGTGTGATAGAAGTAGGACAGCAAAAGGGAAATGTTGGGAAGTTTAGCAGGGCACAGCATCAGCTATTATTAATCTGATGAACCTTTCGCTTGTAACCTTTGAAAGCACGATTACCGTAAAGTGAAGCATGCCTGAAGAAAAAAAAAATTCTCTGGAAGACATTTTTAGGATTTTAAAATGTATAAGGATGGGAAACAATAAGTAACAATGTAAAACTTTATCAAATTTTTCATGGTTAACAATTATAATAAACTAAATTACATTTAGATTGACATACATCCAGTTACTTTTTAAAGTAGACCAAATGTGTTCTCCTGAACATGTTTTGAAAATTATATTTTAAAGACACTTTGCTATATTGAAGAACTCTATAGAAATCACTTTTAGGTATTTATATTCCTATTAATTTAGTACATTTTCTTTTTTTTTAAGTTTTTTAACAATATATTTATTTTAATTGGAGGCTAATTACTTTACAATATTGTATTGGTTTTCCCATACATCACCATGTATCCACCACAGGTATACACATGTTCCCCATCCTGAACCCCACTCCCTCCTCCCTCCCTCTACCATCCCTCTGGGTCATTCCAGTGCACCAGCCCCAAGCATCCTGTATCATGCTTTGAACCTGGGCTGGTGACTCATTTCATATATGATATTATACATGTTTCAATGCCATTCTCCCAAATCATCCCACCCTCTCCCTCTCCCACAGAGTCCAAAAGACTGTTTTATACATCTATGTCTCTTTTGCTGTCTCGCATACAGGGTTATTGTTACCATCTTTCTAAATTCCATATATATGTGTTAGTATACTGTATTGGTGTTTTTTTTTCTGGCTTACTTCATTCTGTCTAATAGGTTCCAATTTCATCTACCTCATTAGAACTGATTCAAATGTATTCTTTTTAATGGCTGAGTAATACTTCATTGTGTATATGTACCACAGCTTTCTTATCCATTCATCTGCTGATGAACATCTAGGTTGCTTCCATGTCCTGGGTGTTATAAACATTTTCGAACTCTAATTTTATTGTTTACATGGAGGAAGTGCTTGTAGCATTTATATCAGCAAAATATATTCTAACTACACTATTTACAGAGTCTGTGGAAAAATAAAACTGTTTAAAAAATCCCTGGAAAAGTTCTGCTTCTGGATGATATGAAACAGCTGGAGCACACTTGCCAATTTCCCATGGACATGTATAAACCAGACATAACAGACAATACTTCTGTGCCCAAATGTGGGACAATGGGCAGTGTGACAGTGACCCCTGATGTAAGGGACACAAATGATGAAAGTCTAGAGTTGCCCCAGCTTTCTGTCTGGAGGTACCTGCCAGATGACATGCAGGAGGAGAAAGTAAACTTCAATATGATGGTCTTACTGAGTGAAAGAAAAGAGGGCAGAGCTCAGGGAGAGTGATGTGGTATAATTTAGAGAGATTTGAGCTCTGCAAAGATAGAGCTCCCCAAAACATGTGCAAGGATCCCCTTAAGCTGGTTGCTATATACTGAGCAAAACTGTGGGAGGTCAGATAGAGTGTTCAGGAAACTGTAAAGTGAACAGTTCCCAGAGCTTGTTCAGATCTGGAAGATGTTGTGGTCTGATACAGACTTTGGAATCTTCATAGCACATTAGGGAAATTCTGGATACACCTAACAGCAGTTACACTTTACTAGTATGGGCATCCCACTATTCGAGGAGGCTCCTAATGGTCTCCATGTCTTGGGACTCATGTTCTCTTCTCCTTAAATGTGAGCAGGGCATAGTGACTTGTGATAATTAGTAGAATAAGGCAAAAGTGATGAGATATAACTTCTGAGTTTAGATTAAAAGACGTCTTACTTGTCTTCTCTCTTGAAGGCTTGCTCTGGTAGAAGACTGAAGCATGTAGCCATACCTGAGGCCTATAGTCTACATCCTTCAGATGGAAGAACAGTGCTGCTAGATGAAAACTTGGATTTCCTGAAACTAATACTGTTGGGAATGGTAAATGTGTGAGTAAATATAATGCTGTGTCAATATGATTCTCTCACTTTTACAAAACAGAAATAACAGAAAGTATACCATGGTACTTGTAACATACATATAATATGTTATAAATCCTATGTATGAAAACCAAAGTATGAAGGATGGAGGGAAATTATATTTCTATGTTGTTAAGATTTTTTTGCATTTTATCTGAAGTGATGTAACATTAACTGAAGCAGAGTGTGACAAGTTAAGAAGCATGTAGAAAACCCTAGAAAAACCATTAAAAATGAAATACAAAGTATTGATATAAGACAACAGAAGAAATTGGAGCAAAAAAAAAAAAAGAAGTAAAAGAGAGAAAAGAGAAAATAGCAGAGGTATAATTACAAAACAGATAATGAAGGGATAGATTTTAACTTAACAATATTCTTAATTGAAATGAAAGAAAGACTACAGTTAAAAGTGGGAGAATATCCCACTGGATGAAATAGATAGACACAATTATATGACCTACAAGAAATGCATTTCAAATGTTAACACAGATAGGTGTTATAAATAAACATAAATATGTATTCACATACAATATACCACCATTAATAAGAAAACAGGTATAACCATGTTAATATCAGAGAAAGTAAATTTTAGGACAAGGAATAATACTTTAAAAAATTATAAAATAATAAAGTGGGAAATTAATTAAGAAGATTATAACCCTAAATGTGTATACCCATTAACTGTGACCCCAACCCCAGCACTTCCTCCATAACCCACCACAGGCCATGTCTGTCTCTCTTCATCAGCAGAAAGTAGGCTAACAGAATAGCAAGCACAGTTAACCCTGGAACAATGCAGATTTGAACTGTGTGGGTCCACTTATACATGGATCTTTTTCAGTAGTGAACATTACAGTACTACAGGGTCTGCAGTTGGTGGAGAAACCAAGGATGTGGACAGCCAGCCATAAAGTATGCTCAAATTAACCCCTATATTGTTCAAAAGTCAACTGTTTTCCCAAATGAGATCTCAACTTGGGGCTTAAATTGTTGTGTGGTCTTGGGCATTTCCTTTCCCCTCTCTGGACCTTACTTTTTCAATGGATCAAGTTAGGAAGCTGGACTTGGTAATCTCCAAGGGACTGTCCTCCTTTACTATCCAGTAGAGGGATCCCAAGTCTTCTGATATGGATATTCTTAACCACCATAGATTTGCTGTTGTTGTTATTTTTTAAGTATTTAGAAACATTAAAAAAAATAGGGAGATATGCATAAAAGTCTGGATCTAGTGTGTCTTGAATACAAACATGAGAGTCTGGTAACACAGGTCTGTGTTCCTCCTGTACTGCAGCTATTGGTTAGAATGGAACTCCTACCTCTTTAAAGGAGATGCTCTTCTCCAGGTCGCCGTAGTCCCCACCTTTCCCTATTGCCCTCTGTGCTATATAGTACAGATCAGTTGCCATTTGTCGCTGTGTTTGTACTACTGCTTTATTCTTTTTTAATACGTGTTTATCTTTACACAGGGGCTTTCCTGATGGCTCAGTGATAAAGAATCCACCTGCCAATGCAGGAGACATGGGTTTGACTCTTGGTCTGGGAATATCCCCTGGAGAAGGAAATGGCAACCCACTCCAGTATTCCTGCCTGGAGAAGCCCATGGACAGAGCAGTCTGGTGGGCTACAATCCCTGGGATCACAAAGAGTCGGACATGACTTAGCAACTGAACAACAACAATACTAACACAAGTTCATGCAAGAAACAAGTGCAGATTGAGCTGAAAAGTAAATAGGAAATTCCACAATCGTATGTGGACAATTTAAACTTCTCTCTCAGTAGCTGGTAAAGAGTGTTAAGAAATATAAGGTAATTGAATTTGTGAAGTTTTTATTTAGCAATAGCAGAGTGAACATTCTTTTTGGTAGCATAAGGGCAATTCATCAAAATAGACCTTATGCTGGGGCATAAAACATATCTTTAAAAATCAAAAGGACTGAAACTATAAAACTGTATTTTGCATGTAACAGAATTAAATTTTAAAATGACAGCAGAAATCTATCTAGAAAGTTTCCAAGTACCTGAACATTAATCAGATCATTTCTACAAAACCATGAGTCAAGTGAAATTCACAAAGCTTTTAAAAATATTTCTGTTAAATATAAATGAAAACACAATATGTCAACATAGGTGAGATACTGCTAAGATATTGCCTAGAGGAAACTTAAGGGTTTAAATAATTATATTAGAAAAAAGAAAGATCTAAAATAATTTGTATTAATATCTAAAGAAATGAGGAAAAAGATAACTAAGACAAGGACGATAGAACACAAGTAAATAAGTCAATAGTAACTAGTAAGAAAAGTCAGTAAAATGAAAGGATTTTTCTAAAGATCAGAAAAATAAACTTCTGGCTGGATCAATAGAAAACAAAAGTGAAGATACAACTTATCTATAGAAGGAATGAAAGAGAGAGCTCCAGAATTTACAGAAATTAAGACAATCAATTGATATCATGAACAAATATGTGTTCATAAATTTGACAATTACATAAAATTCAAAAATTATTAGAAAGGCACAAATTATCAGAAATGATTCATCTCTGAATACAAGGTAATTAATATATTCTGTATTACATTGCATCATGGAAAATAGTAAACAGTTCAAATCTTCTTTGGCATGGATACCTATGCTGAGTGCCATACCCCTGAATTAATATTTTAAGACTGTATTTCCTTCTAACTTTCTAGAAGGAATAATGGGTATGCTGTTATATACATAATTGGTGATTAACATCATTAGGGTTGTATGGCATCATCATGATTGGATGGTTGGATGACCACAGGAATTGGTGACGGACAGGGAAACCTGGCTTGCTGCAGTCCATGGGGTCACAAAGAGTCTGACATGATTGAGTGACTGAACTGAACTGAACTGAACATTATTGATTACGAAGTACTGGCATCACTGCCTCAATGGACATGAGTTTGAGCAAACTCCGGGAGATAGTGAAGGACAGGGAAGCCTGGTGTGCTGCAGTTCACAGGGTCGAAAAGAGTCGGAAACGACTGATTGACTGAACAACAGAGTACAACCATTAGGGGACTGCAATACACGGCCAGCACAATGGTGCCATTGACAAAACTGCACACTATTCATTAGAGAGACAGGGAAGATTTGCAGCGAATGTGCATTGCTGGTGGAAGCTGCAGGCACAACCAGTGTGTAAAACAACTTGGCAATCATGCTCACCATACAAACCAGCTATTCTACTCCTAGGTACTTACACGAGTGAAGTGACAAAAACACATTTGCACATTCATTCCAGTCCAGAATTGGAAATCAACAGGTGACTAGGTGAACTCTTACATTTGCATTAATCTCAAAATGGAAACTCCCCAAATACCCATCAGTAATGAGTGGATAGAAACCTCCCTGGTAGTCTAGTGATTAAAATTCTATCTTGCAATGCAGGGGACTTGAGTTCAATCCCTGGTTGGGGAACTAAGACCCAAGATGACTTGGAGCAACTAAGCACTTGTGCTGGAATTACTGCGCCTGTGTGCCACAAGTAGAAAGTTCAGGCACCACAAGGAAAGATCCCACATCATGCAGCAAAGATCCTACAAACTGTGGTAACTAAGTCTCAAAGCAGCCAAACAAATAAATAAATATTAAGATAATACTAAATAGATAAGTAAACCAGTACATGGGATACATGAACACAAAGATAAATCAGTGATACATAGAACATGCACAAACCTCAAAAACATGCTGAGACCCAGGAGAATGACACAAAAGAAGACATGGTACATAATTCCATTTACACGAAATTATTTCACACGTAAAACTAATTTATAGTGACAGGAAGGTCATGCTTACCTGGAGCCATGGTGGCAGGGCAGGAACATTTACTGCCTAAAGGTAGGAGGGAAATGGTTGTATCTTGATTGCAGTATATCCAGTGTCAAAACCTATCAATCTGTACATTTGAAAAGCATCCATTTGATTGTGTATAAAGGTTTCCTCAATGAAATGGAATAAAACACTTTTTTAAAGAAAGAAAAACATTCTTAGAATGTTTTTCTCAGTATTTGAATGTTTTAATGTAACAAGAAATGTTACATACTTTAATAATAAAGACTATGAAATCTATACTTGAAACAAAAAATCAAAAACCCTAAATCTATTTGAGTTTACAGTATATTGAAGAACCTAAGCCACCCCATTTTGTTAAAAAAGACTCCGTTTTAGAGTTCTGAGGAAAGAGTCTTTGGAAAGCTCCTGACCTCACCCCACCACCTGCGAGCCAATCAGATCCCAGATCAGGATCTCCTGACTTTACGTTCAGGACTTATGACCTGCCCAGGAAATTCGAATTAAGCCCGGGAAATGAAAACCAATCAGAACCCAACACCTAACCCTTCCACAGAAGGTACTCCCAACCCGAAAACTCCTATTTTTCAAATTTTTCGTGTGAGAATATCGTATATGAGCAATGAAACCCAGAGTTCGAGGCTCCTCTCCTTAGCCGCTGTGTCAGTAACGGTGGGAGCCCCAGCTCGAGCTTGGTAATAAAAACTCTCTTGCTTTTGCATCGGATATCGGCTCCCTGGTGGTCATTGAGAGATTTCGCGACTTGGGCATAACAATATCAAATGCAAAGATTAGCATAATTTCTTTGCCATAGTCAAACATCATATAGAAAATTGAAATTTTAATAAATATGAACTTCTCTTCTGCCAAAAATGAAGCAAGGAGAAGAAAAGAAAGGAAAATGAATGAGATAAATGAGTGAAAAAAAGAAATACAGTTGTATGATACAGTTACAGTATCTGACATAGGTAATATACTGCTCAAAAGTCCCTGAACTTGGGAGATAAGAAAAGAGATACTTGTGCAGGTCTGTGGCCTGGAGGAAAATATTGATTTTCAAACTGCCTGGGGCACATACTTGAAAATGGCTGCGTCAGGCTCATATATCCCTTTGGGTAGAGACTCTAAAAATAGAACAGCTTACTCAGAGGAAGAGGGAGTCCCCTGCAGCATATTTATTTAGCCTAATAGGGAAATTAGGAGTCAAGCTCTCCAAATGTCTTACACATGTGATGCAGAGATGGCGATATCCCATGGAGATTTTAAAATAAATATGGAAACTTCTATTTATATCATTTTCCTTAAAATTTTTAATGAAGTTGTCTCTGACAATTAACACGTTCGTTGGGAATGTTCATGTTTCCCAAATATGATTGGATTTAGCTGAGTCACCACAGTGACCACCACCTCTCTTTCTTATATTTTTTTTAACCAGCCTAGGCACCGTAAGTACTTACCTTTCACTGTGAGGACAGTTAACGAGTCTGCCACTGAATTATGAGGGGTACAGTTTTTCTAATCTAAAAAAAAAGAAGAATTTTTTTTCAGATGAAAAGATTTTTCTGAGTAGAGCACACCCTCTAGCTAAGCACAGCCCTCTGAGCCAGAATGCAGGGTGGGGTCCGCATAGGGTGTTGATGGTTTGGTGGAAGGGCCTCTCCTTGGTTTCTAGTACTGCCATGCAGATTGTTCTTTCTTTGGTTTCCATGTGGGGATGCTCTATCTTTTTTCCCCTGATGAACAAGGAACAGCCTGTGTAGGGACTTTTTGAACAAGAAAGCAAGAAGAAATAACTCATTCTAAGGAACTACAAACTTCTTCCAAAAAGTGGGGCAAGTCCAAAAATACATATTTTTTAAAATGGCAGTGAATTGTTAGGTTATAATCTGTACAAATCTGTACAAAATTCCACTGGTGTTACCTTTGTTTACCTTGTATCACAGTTAGTATTCTTCAGTGTGGCAGCATCCTGATTGCAGTTTCTAGAAAGAAATCCTTTGGTAGAATCAGTAAAGTGCATTTTTGTGTCCCATAGCTCTTTTCTTAAATGCACATTGCAGTTTCCAGAAGCAGTTTTCCCTCATTGCCTGTATTTGCATAATGTCTATTGCCAGGAAGATTATTTCAATGTGATGAAAGTTTGAAGTTTGGAGTGTATGCTTTAATCAAGGCTATAGTTACTGCATCTGGAATTATCTGGTTATTCAGAAAAGTCTAATTTGGTGAATGATTTTCTATAAGTTTTAACCAATAAACTATTTCCCAAAAAACGAAGAACACAGGTTTTGGAATAGCACTACTTTTAGTTTGCAGTGTATATGCCTTCTTGATGGAGAAGGAAATGACAACCTACTCCAGTATTCTTGCCTGGGAAAGCCCATGGATAGAGGAATCTGATGGGCTACAGTTCATGGGGTTGTAAAGAGTTGGACATGACTTAGCAACTAAACAACGACAATGCATTCTTGGATCATTATTATTTGAACCGATCATGTATATGATGGTTACGTAATTGGAATATGATATTTGCAGAAGAATGCTGTCTTCTTTCCAAGCAGAGAAAGTAAGATATTGGGAACTATGAATAAAAGACATTTTATTTCTGGCACTTCATTAACTCTTTGGAAATTGTTAGACTCAGATACGGTTTCCATTTCCATATATAATCCAAAATGCTATTAATAGTGGAGTGATATTATTGTTCATCAGACATGAAGAGGTTTATCTTACACTATTTTGATTCTCTGAAAGTGGAAACACCATTCAGGGTTTTAAATACCCAGCTGTGGTTTCTAATCTATCCATTCTTGCATATATAGAGAATTCAATTGTTGTTTTCATTTTATTTTTTACTTAAAAATATAAATCTTACTTTATTGTGCATTGATAATAGAGGTATAAAATTAGAATTACATACATTTGCCAAATATACATCATCAAATTTGTTTCCTGAATCTGGAGAGTGAAGTAATTCACTCTACAAATCTCACAATTTTTTTAAATCAAATTCTATCCTTTCTACCAGAGAATGCAATTTCTGTTTGTTATGCAGTATTTGAGCTGATGCCAAGGACTGCACAGTCTGTCAGAGAGAAGGCTGACTAACCATATTTTAAGATATTTTTTGTAAATGATGAAAAGATTAGTGATTATAAATAACAGGTTAACCTTTATTTTTACTTTTGGAATCCTCAGGTCAATTACCTTTTTACATTTATTTTAATTGTCCTGTTGACTGTAGCTTTCATGAAATATTTCAGTAGAAATCATCATCATATTCTATGAGGTTTTCATTGTGTATCTGTTCAAAATTATTTGGAAAAGTTAAAAAAAAATTATTTTCTGTATGGCTCAT
Organism: Oreotragus oreotragus; assembly: GCA_006410675.1. Classification (NCBI taxonomy): domain Eukaryota; kingdom Metazoa; phylum Chordata; class Mammalia; order Artiodactyla; family Bovidae; genus Oreotragus; species Oreotragus oreotragus. Next base: position 23,139 of record SJYX01010118.1, on the reverse strand, counting down.
TTCCAAAGCTATGATCTATTTTTTAATCCAAAATCCTTGAAAATACACACAAAAACACACACTTTCCCATTTTGCATCATATGGAATTATAATCTGGAGTTACTGAGCCACCTCAAGTTTCACCTGCTATATAATGTCTATCTTATTTTTTAGTTAAACCAATCAGCAAATATTTATTCCTTGAATACATATATGCAAAGTTTTGAGCTAGGCTTTGATGGTGATTGCAGCCATGAAATTAAAAGACGCTTACTCCTTGGAAGGAAAGTTATGACCAACCTAGATAGCATATTCAAAAGCAGAGACATTACTTTGCTGACTAAGGTCCGTCTAGTCAAAGCTATGGTTTTTCCTGTGGTCATGTATGGATGTGAAAGTTGGACTGTGAAGATGGCTGAGTGCCAAAGAATTGATGCTTTTGAACTGTGGTGTTGAAGAAGACTCTTGTGAGTCCCTTGGACTGCAAGGAGATCCAGCCAGTCCATTCTGAAGGAGATCAGCCCTGGGATTTCTTTGGAAGGACTGATGCTAAAGCTGAAACTCCAGTACTTTGGCCACCTCATGTGAAGAGTTGACTCATTAGAAAAGACTGTGATTCTGGGAGGGATTGAGGGCAGGAGGAGAAGGGGACAACAGAGGATGAGATGGCTGGATGGCATCACTGACTTGATGAATGTGAGTCTGAGTGAACTCCGGAAGTTGGTGATGGACAGGGAGGCCTGGTGTGCTGCGATTCATGGGGTTGCAAAGAGTTGGACACGACTGAGTGACTGAACTTGGGAATATACTTACTTTGATTCTGAGTGAACAAATACAACTTTCTACCAAAATAAACTTTTCTATTAAAAGTGTAATCTTAAAGTAACAAATAAAGAATCTAGGATGGGAAATTTCTAAAAGACATCTCTGAAAATTATAGTATTCTCTTTTCTTTTGGAAAAGAGACCAAATCAGAAACCCAAGTTTGCAATGAATAGTGACAGTATAGTTTTTGCTTAAATTTTATAAGTGGTAAGGAGATATTTCCCACCTCTCTTTACACATAAAGGATGATGGCAACATTAGTGCCCTCTGGTCACTATCAACAACTTTTTTAATGCAAATATTCTCATCAATTATGTTTGGAAGTTGAGACCTATGTTTTCAAAGTTATAAAGTTTTATAATTTGCATTATTTTTAATTTCCAAAATTATCCTTGATGGACAGAAAAAATTTCAATAAGCAGTAATGGGGGAAAATAATATCACTTGAACAAACATATCACTCTGAACCCTGATACTTTCTCCAAAGTTGACCTCTTCATTGTTTGCTGCTGATTCACATTAGGCACATAGGGATGCTTGCCCCATATGGACTTGTGCAGAATTATAACATGTTTCTAGATTCCATCTATATGCATTAATATGTAATATTTATTTTTCTCAATCTGATTTACTTCCCTCCATTTGACAGTCTCTAGGTCCACCCATGTGCCTGCAAATGATTCAGTTTTGTTCCTTTTGAATGGCTAAGCAATATTCCAGTGTATATGTGTACCATATCTACTTTATCCATTCACCTGTCAAAGTGCATTTAGGTTGCTTCCAAGTGTTGTGACTGTGCCAAGTGGTCATCACTAGTCACATGTAGATGTATACATCAATTTTAAATTTAAATATAATTTAAAAACTCAGGGTATATGCCCAGGAGTGAGATTGCTGGATCATGTTAGTTCTATGTTTAGTTTTCTAAGAAAACTCCATACTGTTCTCCAAGGTAGCTGCATCAATTTACATTCCCACCAAGAGTGCAGGAGGGTTCCCTGTGGAGAAAAGGGAACCCTCTGACCCCCTTTTAATTGCTGCTGTTTATATTCCTTCTGGCGGAATTTCCTAAAGCATATCTTCTACATTTACTGCCTTTAACCACGAAGTAATCATTGCAAAATGGCAAAATCTGCTAACAAGAAGGAGACACATACCTTTTAAATTTACCTGTATTACCTAGAACTTAATGCTGTTAATTTCAACTTTTATTAAAATTATCTGCTCCCAATTTGACAGATGGCACAGCTCTGCTGCTGCTGCTGCTGCTGCTGCTAAGTCGTTTCAGTCACGTCCGACTCTGTGCGACCCCACAGATGGCAGCCCAACAGGCTTCCCAGTCCCTGGGATTCTCCAGCTCAGGATGTGAAAAACTACTTCTGCTAGGCCAAACTCATAAAGTACAGACTACAGTAAACATTTAAAACCCATTAACATTGTGCCTGAGTGCCTTTTAGTCTATGCACAGGCATTTGATAATATAGCTGCTCTCAGCACAGAAGCAGCGCCCTTGTCCACAACGTTGCTCACACCTGGACTCATGGTCGGGGCCTGCCTATACAGCAGAAAACAGCAAACAGCAGGGCATGTCTGATAAAGACCAAGCAACGAACTGGCCAATTAGAGTGTCAATAAATCACTTCCCATACACATAACTAGCTGCCAATGAGAATTTCATGGTTGTTTATCTTGTGTGTGTTTAATGGATTTCATAAAAAAAAAAAAAATCACAGACACAGGCTGATGCAAAAGAGAAAATTTAAAATCAGAAGATAGTGAAGTAAGTTAAAAGAGAAAAACAAATATTATACATTAAAGCATATATATGGAATCCAGAAAAATGATACAGATGATCTTATTTGCAAAGCCGAAATATAATCACAGACATAGAGAACAAATGTATGGACAAATGTGTGTAAAGGGGTGATGAATTGGGAGAACGGAATAACATACATAGAGTGTGTGCATGTGTACTAAGTCACTTCAGTTGTGTCTGACTCTGTGTGACCCTAAATAGACTGTAGCCCACCAGGCTCCTCTATGCATGGGTTTTCCAGGCAAGAATACTGGAGTAGGGGCCATGCTCTCTGCCAGGGGTCGAACCCACATCTCATGTCTACTGCATTGGCAGGTGGGTTCTTTACCATTAGTGCCACCTGGGAAGCCCCATATATACAGTACTATGTATAAAATAGATAACTAATGAGAACCTACTGTATAGCACAGGGAGCTCTATTCATACTGTGGTGTCCTGAATGGGAAGGAAGTTCAAAAGAGAAGGGATATATATATGACTGACTTGGGCTTCCCAGGTGGTACTAGTGGTAAAGTAACTGCCTGGATGCAGGAGACATAAGAGATCTGGATTCAGTCCCTAGGTTGGGAAGATCCCCTGGAGGAGGGCATGGCAATCCACTCCAGTATTCTTGCCTGAAGAATCCCATGGGCCAAGGAGCCTGAAGGGCTACAATCCATAAGCGTTGGACATGACTGAAGTGACTTAGCACGCCCATGGCTGATTCACTGTGTTGTAGTAGAAACTCATAAATTATAAAGCACCTATATGCCAATAAAAATTAATTTAAAAATAAGATGTAAATGGCATCTATCAGGTGATCCTTCCAACTAAAGAAGATGCCCACCCTTAGGGCTGCAGAGGGTTTTAGCCTAATTTTTTATTTAACCACATAGATGGGAAGGTGCCAACTGGGATTGCAAAAATGTAGAAAATGCAAAAGCAATGGATCATTTTCATCCCTAATGCCTTTGATTCTACCAGCCCACAGAAAAATCCAAGAGACTAAAAGCTAGATGAATCACTCTTCCCTCTACAATCAAAGCATTTGGGCGGTGGTGGGCGTTAAGTATCTTTCTTTAAGTACATTTTAAAGAAAGGAGGGTAGGAGTGAGGGCACTTTCTCACTGAGGGTGAAGCCACCTTTGGAGCTGCAGCTGTCAATAGAATCTGTTTTAAAATGTACTGGCAGACTTTCGACTGAGCACGCCACACCCAGACATTTAGATGGTTTAGCGGTACTAGGGGAGATGTGATTACCAGTGGGTGATGGGGAACACTCTCTGAAAGGTATCGGTTCTTTTCTTTAATATGCATTTTGTACTCCGAGAGATGGTGATGGACAGGGAGGCCTGGCGTGCTGCGATTCATGGGGTCGCAAAGAGTCGGACACGACTGAGCAACTGAACTGAACTGAACTGACAGTATCCAACGAGAGTGTACACTGTATAATTCTTGTGCCCTCATCCTTCAATAATGTTGTATATTTGCAGGGCTTAATGACAGACTTTTATGATGTATTCAGAGTATTTTGCAGAGAATGAAATTTTGATTTGTTCTAGTTTATTGGTGGTAAAGAAAAAGTTTGCATTACAGATAAATTATGTAGTGGCAGGAATAAGCAAATAGAGGCAAAGGCGGAACCTTTCGCATGTCTGTCAAGTTGAACTTAATGGTGCTAATCCAAAAGTAACCTGGAGATTTCAGTGGGAGCTAACAGTGAGCATGTAATTGCATGGGCATCACTGTCCAGGAGCCCTGATCTGTGCTGGCATCGCCTGAAAATCACACTGTGGGAACAGCCCCACCAGGGACACTGCTACTGAGAACAAAGGGAAATCCAAAAGGTGGGGAACTATGTGATGTCTCATGAATCTCCCATTTGGAGACATGTCAATTTCCATCACTCATTTGCTGAAATAAGTTGTGTGACCAAGCCTGAAGTCAATGATGTTGAAAGGTCTAATCTTAACTCAAGGGATCTTGTAAGAGGAACAGCAGGTGTTTGAACATGTAACATTACACTGGTCAGAGCACAGCTGCTGGAGCCTCATAGACTCAAATTTAAATCTCAGGTCAGCAATTTGTGCCAGAGGACATGGAACTCCCTGGGTCTCAGCTTTATTCTGTTTATGGTACTTATTTCACAGAGCCATTAAAACAAGATAATGCACATAAAATACATAGCACAGTGTTTAACACTTGTAAGCAGACAGGGTTAGCTATTAATATAGTCAACTTCTGTTCAGTGGTTTTTGGATGCTTTTGATTTCTTTGCTATGAGTGCTAAGTTGCTTCAGTTGTGTCCAACTCTTTGTGACCCCATGGACTGTAGTCTGCCAGGCTTCTCTGTTCATGGAATTCTCCAGGCAAGAATAGTGGAGTAGGTAGCCATTCTTTCTCCAGGGGATCTTCCCGACCCAGGGGTTGAACCTGGGTCTCCTGCATTGCAGGTGAATCCTTTACCTTCTAAGCCACCAGGGAAGCCCTTTGATTTCTTTAATACTATAATAAAAGTCTTTAATATAGTTGAACAACAATTGTTCTGAATATTCCCAAGTTGCTAATGGAAACTAGTAGAAGACACTCATTTCAAATCCTCAATAGCAACTCAGATAACACTTTGTTCTTCATATTATGACAGGGAAAGAGGAAGCAGTCTAGAAAAGTATACTATGTAACGCATTTTTAAAACAAAATCCAGAGGCAAATTTTAATTAATTACTTACAATATATTCTAATTTTAAAGTAGCTGTGGTCACACAAATTTATTTTACACCTCTATAAGAATTTTTTTAGTAGGGCTTTTCTTTTTATTTATATGTTCCCACCAATCTGAGATTGTTATGCCCAAGTCGCGAAATCTCTCAATGACCACCAGGGAGCCGATGTCCGATGCAAAAGCAAGAGAGTTTTTATTACCAAGCTCGAGCTGGGGCTCCCATCAATACTGACACAGTGGCTATAGGGAGGAGCCTCGAACTCTGGGTTTCATTGCTTATATAGGGTATTCTCGCATGAAAAATTCAAAAAACGGGAGTTTCCGGGTTGGGTGTACCTTCTGTGAAAGGGTTAGGTGTTGGGTTCTGATTGGTTTTCATTTCCTGGGCTTAATTCAAATTTCCCGAGCAGATCATAAGTCCTGAACGTAAAGTCAGGAGATCCTGATCTCAGATCTGATTGGCTTGCAGGTTGTGGGATGAGGTCAGGGGATTTCCAAAGATTCTATCCTTAGAACTCTAAAATGGAGTCTTTTTTAACAAAATGGGGTGGCTTAGGTTCTTCAAGATAATTTTTAAAATATGGATTTTGTTTCCAATTCAAATTTGGCCCTATAGCACCATATTAATAGCTCTAATTTTTAATTGAACAATATTGAAAAAAAAATTTCAAAAAAGAGCATATGATGAAAGAACACAGAGTGCACCTGGATGTTTATTCAAGCTCACAGAATTAGTTCTAGAAACTAATTTTGGCAAATGGTAAAATTTCAATGATCAACATTCATAAGGTTTCTGAATTTAACTAATTCAAACAACTGAAAAGTCTTTGTCTGAAATATTAAAGTTTATGGTAGTAATAAAGGTGACAGAAAATGGAATATCTTTAAAATCCAAAGAACATTATTCTCATATTTAAAAGTCATAAGCAAAATTTTCATAAAAACTGGCATTTCTTTCTGATGACATCTGAGTTAGAATCCGGCCTCATATCCAAGTCATTGCCTAAATATTTAATGTGGAAAAATTTATAGATTGAAATAAGGCATATATGATACTAATGAGAACTTCCCTAGTAGCTCAGATGGTAAAGAATCTGTCTGCAATGCAGGAGACCTGGGTACAATCCCTGGGTTGGAGGAGGGCTTGGCTATCCGCCCCAGTATTCTTACCTGAAAAATTCTGTGGACAAAGGAGCCTGGCAGGCTACAGTTGATGGGGTCACAAAGAATCAGACATGACTGAGAGACTAAGCAGAAATACCAATGAATAAAATAATCTTTCTTAAAAGAAACTTTTAGCCTGTGAACCTCTTCATAAACAAAATAACAATCAAACAGAAAATAAAGTGTTAGTTTACCTATGGAAAAGCAGAAATCAAAACAGAGCTAAATAATTTACTAAAACACCAAGATGACAGTCTTACTCAGATCAAAACCATTCAGTTACTCAAGTTTGAGAAACTTAATTTCAAATTCACAGCTTTTGGTATTTAGGGTGTTGTGAAGTCACCTCTTCTGCTCTGTAGTGTCCCTCTTCCTATGACAATATCTGTCTCTAATCCTTTTTGGTACCTCAGTTTGAATGTGATCACCTTCCATAGTTCACTTCTGAAGGATATTCCTGCATCATCAAAGTTGTGTGATACAGACGCCTATGCAAATATTCCACAGACTAGGTTTTCCATCCCCCCACCACCCCAGCCCAATGCCCTGGACTCCCCTCTCTTTATCTCTTTCCTGACTTCATCCTGTTTGTTTTCCTCTCTTATTCTTATCAGCGTATCTCTTTTCTATTTACCTTTTGATATGAGAAATGAAGTGAAGTCAGAGAGGTCCTTTGGCAGAGGAATCATGAGATGAGAGAGTTAAGAGAATTACTTGTAATAGTCACAGGAACACGTAGGAAGAAAGCACAGAAACCATCTCGTCACAAAACACAGTGTGTAATTAGCTAACATCATCCATTCATTACTTTATTCAGCTTTCCTATACTGCATGGTGGTGGGGAGTTTATATCATTTACTTTTTAGGTTACTTTCTCCCCTCAAAGTAAAAATAAATAAAATCATGAAAGAGTGGTCAGACTTCCATGTGTCTGACTTATTGACTATACAGATCTATGCTAGGATCTGGCCACACAAATGTGAATTAATGATGACCTAATAAGAGACCTCTTTTTACTTCAAGAGAGACAAATGGAAACACAGCTACCATAATGAATGTACAAACCGTTATAAGGGAGGCATGAAAAAGATCATGGGAACATAGAAGAGGAATGACTCATTCATTTCCAGAATGTTTTTGTAGCAGTAGATGCAAGGCTTATTGTTCCCTTATTTGGATGGTCTGGTTTTATAAGTCATTCATTAGTTGTAAAAATAATTTTTGATTTGGAAATAGAATGATTTCTCTCCTCATAGATCCTGTATTTTAGTGGAAGTATACAGTCAATACATCAGATAAAAAATTAGATATAATCATACTACTTGGTGCTGAGTGCTACAGAGAAAATTTAAACAAGGAAAGTAGCTAACAAATGCTTGTGTGTGTCCACGGGGGATTGCATTCCAGGCAGAATAAAGGCAAGCCTGCCCTAAACTAGGAGCACCAAGGCTGGATGCCTGAAGCAGAGATGCTGATGCCTGAGAACAGTAGGAAATGAGGTCACAGAGCTCATGGTTACCAGACTGGAGAGAACTCTGGTGACTATAGTGAAGAATTTAGCTCTCCCTTTGAGAAAGATGGAAATTCCCTACAGATTTTGAACATCGGTTAACATCATCTGATGACTATCAACAGGATCACTTCAGTTTGCTCCTGTCTCTTATACACATCTTGGCATCGCCTGAAAATCACACTGT
>SJYX01010117.1:0-15018 GCA_006410675.1 Oreotragus oreotragus | reverse complement strand
TTCTAAAACCAGCTTGAACATCTGGAAGTTCACGGTTCACGTATTGCTGAAGCCTGGCTTGGAGAATTTTTAGGTTGGTGCAAAAGTAATTGCGGTTTTGTATTGTTAAACTTTATCGTCTGATATTGGAATACATTCTTAAATAAATGCCATTATGCTACACATCACTTTAATGCTCATTTCAAGCTTTATTTTTTTGATAATGACTTATTGCAGTTTATATTTATTTTAGACTACAGAAATGATGTCAGACAAAAAGCAAATTTGAGTGATTCTTTTATTCGAGTTCAAAATGGGTCGTGTTATAAAGCGTCAGAGACAGTTTGCAGAATCAACAATACATTTGGCCAAGGAACTGCTAACCAATGTACAGAGCAGCAGTGGTTCAAGAAGTTTTGCAAAAGAGATGAGAGCTTTGAAGATGAGGAGCATCGGTGGCCAGCAATCAGAAGGTGACAACAATCAACTGAGAGCAACCATCAAAGCTGATCTTACAGCTAACAGGAGAAGTTGCTAAAGAATTCAACGTTTACTGTTCTACAGTCATTTGGCATTTGAAGCAAATTGGAAAGGTGAAAAGGCTTGGTAACTGCGTGCCTCATGAACTGACCTTAAATCAAAATAATGGTCGTTTTTGAAGTGTCGTCCTCTCTTATTCTATGTAACAACGAACCATTTCTCAAACAGATTGTGATGTGCGACGAAAAGTCGATTTTATAAAACTGGCAGTGACCAGCTCAGTGGGTGGACTGAGAAGCTCCAAAGGACTTTCCCAAGTCAAACTTGCAACAAAATGAGGTCACGGTCACTTGTTTGGCAGTCTGCTCCCGGTCTGGCTCACCACAACTTTCCGAATCCCAACAAAACCACTATATCTGAGACATACGCTCAGCAAACTGATGAGAAGCACCAAAAGCTGCGATGGCTACAGCCAGCGCTGGTTCACAGAATGGGTCCAATTCTTCTCCAGAACAATGGCTGACTGCAGATCACACAACCAACGCTTCAAAAGTTGAATGAACTGGGCTATGAAGGTTTGCCTCATCCACCATATTCACCTGACCTCTTGCCAACCAACTACCACTTCTTCAAACATCTGAACAACTTTTTGCAGGGAAAATGCTTCTCAACCAACAGGAGGCAGAAAATGCATTTCAAGAGTTCGCTGAATATTAAAGCACAGATTTTTACACCAGAGGAATAAACAAACTTATTTCTTGTTGGCAAAAATGTGCTGATTGTAACGGTTTCTATTTTAATTAATAAAAACGTGTTTGAACCTAGTTATAATGATTTAAAAATCACGGTCTGAGACTGCAATTACCTTTGCCCCAACCTAATAAAACAATAATGAAATATTACACTTCTATGAGAACACCTCAAATTAAAGACTGACTATATCACACGTTAACAAGAATGTAAAGAAACTAGTACTCTCAAAGACTACTGACACAAATATAAATGATACAGTTTCTTCAGGAAAATAGATGGCATTTACTAAAACCTGAATCATATATCTACCATTCTATCTTAGGTGGACCCAAGAGAAAAGGAAATATATGTCCATGTAGATTTGTAAATCAATGTTCATTGCCACTTTATTTGTAAAAGTCAAAACCAGAAAGCAAATCAAGGAGAATGGATACACATATATATATGGTTGAATCTCTCTGCTGTTCACCTGAAACTATCACAACATTGTTAACTGGCTATATGCCAATAGAAAAAAAAAAAGCAGCAGCAGCAAAACAAATGACCATAGACAGTTGAATGGAAAAACAAATTGTGGCATATACATACCATGGAATACTACTCAGCAATTAAAAAGGAAAGAACTATTGATACATGTGATCCACACAGTCAAAGGCTTTAGCATAGTCAATAAAAAAAGACAGGAATACCAGACCACCTGACCTGTCTCTTGAGAAACCTATATGCAGGTCAGGAAGCAACAGTTAGAACTGAACATGGTAAAACAGACTGGTTCCAAATAGGAAAAGGAGTACATCAAGGCTGTATATTGTCACCCTGCTTATTTAACTTTTATGCAGAGTACATCTTGAGAAACGCTGGGCTGGAAGAAGCACAAGCTGGAATCAAGATTGCCAGGAGAAATATCAATAACCTTAGATATGCAGATGACACCACCCTTTACGGCAGAAAGTGAAGAGGAGCTAAAGAGCCTCTTGATGAAAGTGAAGGAGGAGAGAGAAAAAGTTGGTTTAAACCTCAACATTCAGAAAACTAAGATCATGGCATCCGGTCCCATCACTTCATGGGAAACAGATGGAGAAACAGTGGAAACAGTGGCTGACTTTATTTTTCTGGGCTCCAAAATCACTGCAGATGGTGATTGCAGCCATGAAATTGAAAGACGCTAGCTCTTTGGAAGTAAAGTTATAACCAACCTAGACAGCGTATTAAAAAGCAGAGACATTACTTTGTCAACAAAGGTCCATCTAGTCAAGGCTATGGTTTTTCCAGTAGTCATGTATGGATGTGAGAGTGGACTATAAAGAAAGCTGAGCGCCGAAGAATTGATGCTTTTGAACTGCGGTGTTGGAGAAGACTCTTGAGAGTCCCTTGGACTGCAAGGATATCCAACCAGTCCATCCTAAAGGAGATCACTCCTGGGTGTTCATTGGAGGGCCTGATGTCAAAGCTGCAACTCCAATACTTTGGCCACCTGATGCAAAGAGTTGACTCATTTGAAAAGACTGATACCAGGAAAGATTGAGGGCAGGAGGAGAAGGGGACAACAGAGGATGAGATGGTTAGATGGCATCACCGACACAATGGACATGGCCTTGGGTGGACTCCAGGAGTTGGTGATGGACAGGGAGGCCTGGCGTGCTGCGGTTCATGGGGTCGCAAAGAGTCAGAAAAGACTGAGCGACCGAACTGAACTGACTGATTGATACATGAATGAACTGTAAAATAATTCTGCTGAGTAAAAGAAATCAAACATAAAACCTGTGTGCTGTGCTTTGTCACTCAGTCGTGTCCAGCTCTTTGTGCCCACATGGACTGCAGCCTGCCAGGCTCCTCAGTCCATGGGATTCTCTGGGCAAGAATACTGGAATGGGTTACCATGTCCTCCTCCAGGGGATGTTCCCAACCCAGCGATCGAACCTAGGTCAGATTCCAATTATACTAAACACTAGAAAAGGCAAATTTATCTATGACAGAAAGTAGAATGGGGGTTACCTGGAGAGGGAAGTATTGGAAGAAGCAGAACCAGAGCTTCTAAAGAGGCACAAAGAATTTTAGAGGAATAAACTTACTATTGTGACTATGGTAATGGTTTCACAGGGGTATACATTTGTCAAAACTTATCAAATCGTACACTTTAAATACATGCAGCTTATTTTTTTGGTCAGTTATCCTTCAAAAATACTGTTAAAAGAAAAAAAAAAGTGCACAGATCCTCAGATCCCATCCCTACTTCACTACAGGTGGTTTAAAAAATTTGTCCCATCATTCCAGCAGATGGCTGTTTGACTCTTCTCTGGAGAGAAAAATCTCTGTTCTCTAGAACAACATGCACAATTAAGAACTGGAATACTCGGGAATTTCCTGGCAGGCCAGTAGTTATAGTAGTCAAGACACCATGCTTTCATTGCCAACATCCCACATTCAATCGCTGCTCAGTAAACTAAGACTCCGCAAACGACGCAGCATGAAACACTGAAAAGAACAAGAATATATAAATGAATATTTATGTACTGAATTCTACGAAACTGTCAATCAAGTGTAAAGACTGAATAAACGTATTTTCAGATATGTAGTCTCAAAAAATTTATTCTGATTACTCTTTCATAAAAGCCACAGAGGAAGTGTGATTCCAAAACAAATGTGTAAATCAAGAGCAGGAAGCCATGGAAATCAGGAAACACAGGATTTAACCTAAAAAAGAAATGAAGGGAATCCCCAGGATGATAATTAAGAGAACAATCACGAGACAGCTGTGTATCACAAGAATTAAAGAATTTAAAAAATCAAATTCAAGACAGATAAATATATCAAATATCTATACATTTTATTCACTTTATTTATTCATTCACTATAGACTTTATTCCCACCTACCCTGAATCTAAAATTATAAAGTCTTTGAGGACAGATTTTTTTTTCTTTTTGCCATTTCGTTCACTGCTGTGTTCTAAGCATTTAAAACAATGCCTACTATCTATTTGATATTGAACACAAATTTTCTTCATAAATAAAAATGCTAATTTTAGCCTAAGGATCACTACATGTTAGTAATTGGCAATAATATTGTATCTTGAAGTCACCAATTAAGTCAATGTCAGAAGATTTTAATCTATAGATTTTGATTCCTATTGACTATTCTCCATAAAAATAATTCCATTTTTGCAAAAACAAAATAAATCTTATTTTACTGGGACTTCCCTGGTGGTGCAGTGGTTAATAATCTGCCTCGCAGTGCAGGGAACACAGGTTTGATTCCTGTCTTAGGAACTAAGATTCCACATGCCACAGAGTAACCAACCTGCCAGCCATGACTACTGACTCTGCACACCACAACTAGAGAACCTATGTGATCAGATCCCACATGACGCAACTAAGACTCAACACAACCAACAAATAAATATTTTTTTTTTTAATCTTTTTTACCTAGTTCCCAAACATGATGCAGAAATTGAATCAGCTGATTCCTATTTCATAAAAATCCCTAGTACAGCACACAGATCCACAGATCTTTGACCTTATATAAACTGTCAAAAAACAACAAAACCAAAAAACTTTTCAACTACATGAACAAAAAAAGGATAAAGACTTTATCTCATGTCATTTAACATTCCATTACCTGATGCTCTACTTCCTGAACTAAAGATTCCAACAGTTCTGTTTCTTGTGTCAGAGATGTCTTCTGACCTATTTAAAAATAGCAAAAGATGAACATTCAGGCTCGTTATTGGTTCGAAAATGAAATTAACTTTAATTGAACATATTCAATAATAAGAAATCAATCTCAAGTAAGCAAAACTTCTTCATTATAGCTATCTTTAAAAATTTCCCAGAATTTTAACTATAGTAGTTTTGAAAAGAGGATTTCAGAACCAACACTAACTACAGTAACAGACAAAATGCAATGTAATTCTATTAAATCCTTCTAAGAAATATATAATGACAAATACTTTGTAATGAAATTAATGTTATTGCTTCTTAAGGAATATAAAGATGTACAAAAGTATTTATTCAATCAACCATTCTGAAATAATTCCTCCCCCCAAATTTAAGAGCAGCCTAAAAAGAAGAATGTAGTAAGTGGATCATTTGTATATTAAATGTCAGCAAGAGGTATGTTCTTTGAATAAAAAGAAAACTATGAAAAAGAATGCCCAGAGAGGAAAACAGTCTCAAAGAAGCTGGAAACATGGAGGGATAAATGAATTACTATTATAGTAAAGGAAGAAAGAAACTGCTTTACATGATTAAGAAAAAAAAGATAATAGTACAGGCATGCTTGCCAAATCAGACCATCTTTTTTGTAAATCACAAAGTCTGAGGAGCTGGAAGCATATCCCATGATGTCAGCAGAAATCATATCAATTTGGTGTAATGTTAACTGACACAAGGGAACAATTAATAGAAGAAATTTTCTTTAAAGCAATCTTTCCCCAACCTATAACTTATCAACTTTTGCTCTTCTAAGACAAATCTCAAGGAGGTTCAAAGCCCCATGTACACAAGAAAACTCACCCATCAGTGTTATTAGCTTATTCTTCAGCTGTGTGTCTAATCGTGCAATCATCATCTCCACTGCATTTCTAATTTCCCGAACACGCTCATCTTTTGCATTTCTTACAGCTTCTACATTTCTTTCCTAGAAAATAAACAGGTAAAAACTTTTAATTGAATTATTCAAACAGAAGTAAATGGACTTTAACATAATCACTGCAATTCTTAAAGTCATTTAATTTCCTCTTTAAAAACTATAAGCCAATAACACTTTTTAATTGTTCAAATACAACAGGAAACTCAGAAAAAATTTGTAAACAATTAAAACATAATAAAGTACATAATATTTTATCAGTTAAACAGAAAAGAAATGTAATTAAAAAAACTACTTTAGGTAACACATACAAAGCACAAAGCCTAACCATATAGGAAATCACTGTTCAAAAACAAAAAGTACACTAAGGTCAGTTCACATCACCCTAAAACAAATGAAAAATTTGAAAAACCGTATCTACTCTAGTTTACAAAGTTTTAAATTTTTTTCAGAACTAAGCTCAGAAAGAAAAAAATAAGGTTTTTAAAGACTGCATAGTACAGTTTTTTTAAATAGCATACCACCAAAAATAAAAAGTAATCTTTCCTACATTTACTATTATAAGCAAAGCAGTGAGAATGTCAAACTACCAACAAAATACCTTCTTTAATGCTCTAATTAAAATGTCATCAAAAGAAAACAATAGAAAAAAACATAGACAAGAGAGAAATGGAAGACATCCAACTTGTTTATAGTCCAAAATGACTTTGTGCAGCATACATGTAACTTAAAAACATTATTTTCTGTATAAAGAATGTTATAAAAATGATAATCTCGACCTTGATTCCTGCATGAGTAAAATAAAAATATCTTAACATTAGGAATGGTCCACAAACCTCACTAATAACTGTCATTCTGGTAACTTTAAACAAAATAAATTCCAAAAGTGTAGTTTCTACTTAAATATTTGATGCTTATTATATTTTCCCATAAAAATATTATCACAAATGGTAAGTAACTCACCAGAGCTCTTGATCCAGACAATATCTAAAGAGTAGTGTTAAATATTACTCTTTCAATTTTGCAGGTCTAATTCAGAAAATCAGAAACAGTTCATTCTGTGGTAGCAGAAACTCTCCCAAAGAATAAATGACTTAATGACTATAAAATATCAATACTGATTCTATTCAGAAGTCAGTAATTGACTCTGTAACAAATAAGCTCATTGAACTCATTCATTGATTCCCTATTTTTGTGTAAGAACAGGCAATTCTCTAGCTCCAACTTCAGAACAGTCAAGGAATTTTGGTTTGTAGAGAAACTATAAATACATCTTATCAAATTTTCAAATCTTGAGTCCAACATCTGATTGATCTATATTATAAAAAACATATATTTTATTATAGGGACTTCCCTGGTGGTCCAGTGGTTTAAGAATGCTGTTTCAATGCAGGGGGCAAAGGCTGGATCCCTGGCTGGTGAACTAAGATGCCACATGGTGTGGCAAAAAAAATAAAAAGAAAAGAAAAATATATACGTACATATATTATAAACTATAAAAGAAATAATGATCTTTTAGTAGTAGCAGTCTTACCACTTCTTGAACTAAGCTGATCAGTTCCATGAGACGTCGACGAAGTTTGGCTACTTCTTCATTCACTTTAGTAACGTGCTGCTCATAAATTTCCGCCAAAGGTTTAAAGGTATGTCCACTATGCTATTTAAATTAATGAGAAGTTTTAGAACATTTTCATATATCTCATCTACATTTACATTCCTTTCTTAACACTCTACAGATACTACTAAACTGGTAAATAACTTCAAGTGAATTTTATCTTCTGCCTGTTTGTTACAACCGGCCAGAGTTTGCTTAAAATCACTTGGCCCATGCAGGAAAAAAATCCTTCAAGATTTTAGATAACGGACTTTAGCAAAACCTTTACTTATCTAGAAATCTTCACTCATTAAAGAAACAAATCCTTAATCATGGCCAAAACCACCTGACACAACCGTGTTTATTACTCTTCTCTTGGTCAGTACTAGCCTTCTTCTATGTCCTCAAACTTCTTCCCACCAGCCCTTTGCCAAAGAAACTCCTTGTTCAAAAATAATTCTCTTTCCTCCACCCTCTCCAAATTCTCCACCCACTTAACTCCTACTCATCCTTTGGAACTTAACTCAGGCTTACTGAGTTAGGTCTGGTCACTCACTCTCATTAGCACTGTATACTTATTTCTAATATTTTTCACAGCAGCAAGTCAGTGTAGAATTAGCTGTTTGATATCTGTTGTGTTCATCACTGAACCCCTAGTCTCTAAAACAAATGAATAAATTAGAAAGGTACTTGAGAAAAGAAGATTTAAAAAAAAAATCATAAGATCTAAATGTCTACATTCATATGGTTTCACAAATGCCTATAAAATTGTGGTTCCATTTTAAAGAAACTAGAATTGGAAATCACAGCCAGGATATCAGATCAACTGACCAGTGTACCAGATTAAAGAAAAGACCTTGATCCTACAGCAGAAGATTTGCAAATAAATATACATTTTACAGGTATTCAATTAAAATATTTATGTAAGGAATGCACATCAACACCAAAATCTCCCACAAAAGAAAATTTTCTGGAATAACAAAAGATACAGTACATTCTGCTATGAAGCAGATACATTATTATGCTGAATTTGCTCCTCTTACCATTCCTCCCCAAAGTGCACACTGGTGGCAGATACACTTCTTACAAGTCCAGCAAAATACACTAAGTTTTTCGTGGTGATTTTCACACCTACATGTTACAGAAAAAAGTACAGTTATAAATTAATTAAAATTGAACATAGTTACCACAACAAATACTTAAGTTTGGGCAAATAAGTCAGTCAATTTTAAATGACTATATCTCAGGAAATATAGAATGATCTCCCATGGCTGTGTGTGAATCAGACTACATCAAATTAACCTCTGTATATCAAACGACACAATAAATAAGAGTAAAAGGGCAACCTATGGAATGAGAGAAAATAGCTGCAAACTCTGTATCTGGTAAGGAGTTAATATCCAAATTATATAAAGAATTCCTATAATTAAACAAATACCCTAGCCAAGCAGGAGAAAGGCATGGCAACCCACTCCAGTATTCTTGCCTGGAGAATCCCATGGACAGAGGAGCCTGGTGGCCTATAGTCATGGGGTCACAAGGAGTCAGACATGACTACAGCGACTTAGCACTAGCCAAGCAAACAAACAGAAACAATTAAAATATGGGCAAAATACAAAACAGAAACTTCCCCAAAGAATACACACGAACGGCCAAATGGATATGTAAAGACGCTCAACATCCTCACAAGCTAAATGCAAATCAAAACCACAATATGACCTCACACTGATTAGCATGGCCATCATAAAAAAAAGAAGGACTTTCCTAGTGGCACAGTGGATAGGAATCACCTGCCAGTGCAGGGGACAAAGGTTTACTCCCTGATCTGAGAGGACTGCACATGCTGTGAAGCAAGTACGTCGTCGCACAACTTCTAAACCTGAGCTCTAGAGCCCACGAGCGGCAACTCCTGAGCCGCACACCCTAGAGCCCTGCTCCACAGCAGAGAAGCCAGCACAAAGAGACGCTTGTGCGCTGCAACCAGAGGAGCCCCTGCCTGTTAGAGGGTCTTTGCAAACAGAGACAGCCACACCAGGAGAAAACTGACCGAGTGTTCACCTACGAAACCGAAAGCAATCTTTCAATAATGTCATTTAAAAAGGGCCTGTGGCACAATCTATGAAACACCTGAACAAAGAAACTGAGGACATACTTGTCCTTTTCATTTTCTTCGTGTTTGGTGAGACTGCAGAGTTGAAGAGTGTCAAGCTGCTGTGTTACTTCTTCTGCCCAACGACAGTTTACTAGTTCTCGTAACTGGAGTGGAGCACTGGAGGAAAAAAAAAAAAAATATATATATATACACGTATACTCTCATTCAGGAATTTAAGATCATTTTCTAAAACACATTTCAAAGGTAAATACAGAGGTGGCAGATCTGTTAACTCAATGGAGAGGAATCCTTTCAGAATTGTATAGCTTAAATTTTGTCAATATCTCAACAAAGCTGAAAAAAAATAATCAATCAAGAAAAAATAAACACCTTCCTCAAAATAGAGCTCACAATCATATTCATACCAATTACTATCAAAATAGTAACAAAGACACAATAAAAAGTATAGTTTGCAGCCTATTTTTACAACAATGTACTATTTATTTTTAAAAAAAGGAATAAAAAAATTTTAGATTACAAATTTAATTCTCAATTCCTTAGCATAAAGCTTTACTGTTCAAAATAATAGCCACTAGTCACATGTGACTTTAAATTAAAATTCAAATTAATCTTAAAAATTTTCATTACATAGTTACACTAGACTTATTTTAAGTGCTCAATTACCACATTTGACAGCAACACTAGAGAACATTCTCATCACATGGAAAGTTCTATTTGATAGTCCCGATCTTCTTAAAAGTTAATAGGAAAAATGCAAACAATACATGAAGAAAAATGGGCAAAAGATATAAAGAGACAGTGTAAGAAAAAAATTAATTATAAATGGCTAAAAATGTTAACAGATGCTCAGTTCCAATCATTTTTTTTAAGTAGATTAAAAACAAGATACCATTTTTCACCTAGCAGAATAACAACAAAGAAAAAAAGATTGGTAACTTAGTGTTAGCAAGGATGTAATGAAAAGGTACTTTTAATATCTAATATTGGGAACATAAAATGGTAAAAAGCCTTTTCCTTCAATGGAATCTGGCATCATCTGAAATAACCAAAAATGGAAACAAACTAAATGTCTTCCAGTATAAGCACAAATAAATATATAATCTTATAGTGGATTATTATTCAAACACTGATTTTAAATGACATATGTGTACATACCATCAATAAAGGCACCACTATATTTTACATGGAAAAAAGAAGCAAACAACAAAATATCATTTCTGTGTTTTAAGAAAAAATTATTAGGTACACATATCAGTATACATAGATAGATGTCTAAAAGAACAAACAAACCAAACCTAAAAATTTCTACTCAAAGTGTTAATTTATGAAAAGATTAGCTGGGGAGTATCAGAATCAGAAGCCTTTTTATTCAGCTATGGATTTTTTTTAACAGAAACTTTATTATTTTTTGTAGTTACAAAAGCCAAGTTTAGAAGTTACATAATGATTTTCCAAAAGAAGGTAAACAATGTAATATATTCTATATAATTCTATGTCAGATAAATTGGTCTGCACTTCTTCAGACAGACAGGCTGCTTATATTCTTTTCAACTGTATTCAAAAAGAGAATAAATGTAGCAGATTGCAGAAAGAACTTTATGAGTATCAGGGCACACTCTGACCCCATCACCTCACTACTTTCCAAATTCACAATGGTAGTAAAATGCTTACCGGCAATGAGGACACTGGGCTCTTTGCTCTGTCAGCCAGCGCTAAGGAGGCAAAAGAATTAGATTTTGATTGCAGAAACACCATTAATTTGTACATTTTGAGTACTTACATACCAAAATTAATGAGTTTACCTCTCTAGTGTCTGCATTAATTATAGAGATACTTACAGAATAGCAGGCAATCTGTCTCCTCATTATCATCGTGACAAGAATAAATTTTCAAAGGGACAGAACTCATCCCAAAATAATTATTAAGAAGCTATTCTCTCATAGGAAAAGAAAGTGATCCTAGGAGTCTGGATCTCACAGGGACAATAAAATAATCTCCACAAAAATAATAACAACACTGTCACTTCCACACCCCAAAACAAGCCACTATGATGATTTACTTCTAACTGACTCATCATAAAATCTCCCAGGAATTTTAAGGTACTACTAAATTCCTTTTTGAAAAGCAAACTAATAGTAAAGTATATGCATTATGGATATAAAATTAGAAAAATATAAAATAAACAATACAGCTTAAGAGTTCTACAGTTCAACAATTTGAACATCTACATATCCTGGTTTCCTCATAATTATAAAAAGGTTTTATAAAAGAATAATATCTCTACTAAATCTCAAATTCTATTACTATAACCATTTTAGTTATTACTGGATAGAGAGCAGTTTAACACCATCTACAAAGAAGATGCTAAGATTTCCTGAATACATTTCCAGAAACAATAGCTTCATGGTTAAATATTTTGTTTTACTTACCTGGTTAACAGATTCTGAGGTAAATAAATATATAATCCAATAGCTATGTACTCCCCAATATCTGCTATTTCTGTTTATTCCTTCCTGTTTCTATGAAAGAACCTAAGTTTTTTAAAGTCAAATAACTCAGAAATAAAATTCCCAAGGAATCCTTGAAGAACAGAAGATAAATAGAGGGAAAATCTACTTCACAGAACAGAAAATAAAGCTGTAAGAAAAAGAAAATAGATGGAAAAGGATTCCATTCTTAAAATCCTTGAACAGTATTTCTTTGGTCCCTGAGCAAAGCCAGATTTAGGTCACGTTTCTTTCCCTCAAACAATGCTCTGCTAAAGTCATAGCACTCCTCCAGAGGTAGTCTCAACCCACACCTCTCTAGCCTCATCTGAACGCAGAAGAATTGATGCTTCTGAGCTGTGGTGATGGAGAAGACTCTTGAGAGTCCCTTGGAGATCAAAGCAGTCAACCATTAAGGAAATCAACCCTGAATATTCATTGGAAGGCCTAATGCTGAAGCTGAAGCTCCAATACTCTGGCACCTGCTGCGAAGAGCCAACTCATTGGAGAAGGCCCTGCTGCTCGGACAGATTGAGGGGAGGAAGAAAAGGGGGCAAAAGAGGATGAGATGGTTGGATGGCATCGTCTCAATGGATACGAGTTTGAGCAAATAATGAGAGAGAGTGAAGGTCAGGGAAGCCTGGCATCCTACAGTCTATGGGGTCGTAAAGAGTTGGACACGACTGAGCGACCGAACAACAATACATAAAAAACGCACAGCAAACACGATACTCCACGGTGGAAAACTAAAAACTTTTCACAAAGTTAAGAGGACTCACATTTCCTGATTTCAACGTTTACTGCAAAGTTACAGTAAATCAAAACAGTTTGGTACTGACGTAAGGACAATGAAACAGAATAGAGTGCTCATAGATAAACAGCAAGGAACAGATATTCTTTGATTCCATTTATATGGGGTACTTAGACTAGTCGGATTCCAGAGAAGAAGGAATAGTGGTTACCAAGGGTTTGGGGAGAGTACAATGGTCCAAAGTAATAAAAGTGCACATCCTTGTCTT
The DNA here is from genome assembly GCA_006410675.1 of Oreotragus oreotragus. Lineage (NCBI taxonomy): Eukaryota > Metazoa > Chordata > Mammalia > Artiodactyla > Bovidae > Oreotragus > Oreotragus oreotragus. The sequence continues at coordinate 2,009 of SJYX01010117.1, read as the reverse complement.
TTTCTTGATCTCAAGGGAAAAGTTAAGTTACTACTACGTACCTATAAGAATGGCTAAAATTCAAGACTGAACATACCAAGTGTTGGCATTAACATGGAAGATCTGGAACTTTACACTGCTGGTAAGAATGTAAAATGATACAGCTATTTTAGAAAATAGTTTGACAATTTGTTAAACATACACCAACCATATGATTGAGCCATTTCATTTCTATTTACCCAAGAGAAAAGAAAGCTTAAGTCCATTCAAGGACTTGTATACAAATGTTCATAGAAGTTTTCTTTGTCAACACCAAAAACTAGAAGCAACTCTTATGTCCATCAATAGGTGAATGGATAAACAAATTATGGCTATGCATAAAACGGAATGCCACTTTACAGCAATAAAAAGGAACAGTACTGTTAAAACACCACAGATGAATCTCAAAGTAATTTTTGCTGAGTGAAAAAAGCCAAACCCTTAAGAGTACATTTTGTAAGGTTCCATTTGTATTGAGAGTCTAGAAAATGCAAACTTATCTAAAGTGATAGAAAGCAGATTCCTGGTTGCTTGAGAACAAAACAAGCAAAGGGAGGCATTACCAAGAGGCAAAAAGAAGTTTGGGGCGATTACAGACATATTCATTATCTTGATTGCAGGGATGGTTTTTCAATGTAAACATTTGCCAAAACTTATCAAACTATATTTTAAATATGTGCTGTTTACTGTATGTCAAAACAAAGTCAATAATTATAGGCAAACGAATTGCTACCAATGCTGAAACATCAAGAGGGGATTAAAAATAAATTTTAAAAATTAGATGAGAAACATGTCAGTAAAAAAAAAAAAATGGGAGAAAATACAAAATAGAAACAGACATTGAGAAAAAATCAACTGAGTGCAGGGAAATAAATGAAAACACAGCCGATGTTCCTGCCTTCTGGTGCATGTGTGGAGGCACCAGATAGCCCTAGGCAGAAAGCTGGCCGGGGACCGACTACCAGCTGACTTCGGACAAGTCTATTCATGCACCTGAACGCTCATTTGTTAAAATGACACCAGTATCTGGACTGTCAGAGACAGTCCAAGTTCTGTTCAAATGAACAGAGATGGGATGGAAAAGAAGGGAAAGCATTCAAATAAACAATATTACAACTCAGCTGTGTGGGGTTCTCAACATTTCAAGGACTTGGCTTCTGTAATTATCCTCGTCTCTCTAGTATCATTATTTACTCCTACTGGGTTAGTCCCAGCAAGATAAAAACCTTCTCCCAAAAGGTGACTCGCAACATCTCCCTTCAATTCATTGCCTCATTTCTCCCCTTTACAGTAAGATTCTGACAGTTTTTATACTTGCTGTCTCTTTCTCCTCCCACTCTGACATCAAATTTTCCCCCACTGTTCCAGTGAAATTACTTATTATTAGGGTCATCAAAAACCTACTTATTCTCAAATCCAACAGTCAATTCCCAGGCTACAACCATATGACACGGCTAAACCGCTCCTTTTTGAAACACGTTTCTCATCTGAATTCTGTGATGTCTCACTCCTGGCTCCTTCTTAATACACTCTGCTGAATCCTCCTTCCCCTAACATTTGAATGTTGAGTGACCCAGAGTTCAGACCTAAAAATCTCTTCCCATTGGAAGTAATCTGGTCATCTCATCCAGTCCCCTGCCTTTAAATATTAACTATATGCCAATAATTCAATCCCTTTCTCAAATCCAGATTCATACTTCTAACTGTCAACATCTCCAATTAAATGTATAATAACCACCTCGAACTTGACATACTAAAAGAAAAACTTTATACATTAAAAGGGTGAATTTTATGGTGTGTGAATTATATCTCAGTTTTTTTAAGATTTAAAAAATACAAATATTGTAATAAACTGAACTTAGTCCAAAATTTTGACTAAGTAGTATCATGGTCATAAATTGGTTTAAGACAGAACTGTATTTAGTTATATCACTCTCACAAGCAAAAACAATGTTTTTTGTACTGTTACTAAAACAATTTAAAAGTTTAAA
>SJYX01010114.1:753065-789522 GCA_006410675.1 Oreotragus oreotragus | reverse complement strand
ACTTACGTTTTTTAGGTCAGACAAATTTTGAATAATTCTATGATGGGCGGAAATGAATTATTGCTCATTTTGCCTAAAAAGTGGTGGTCTAACAGGCATTCAAGTGAAAGGTATTTATTAGTGGAAACATTCCTTCCTAGGCTTTGGAAGTCACTCTGGAAATGGGAGGAGGTTTTAAAATATCTTAGGTCAACAGGAACTTGAAGGTGGTCATCACTGGGTTTTATTACATCTGTATATAGTACAAGGCAAGGAAATGACTAAACATGGACTTGCCAAAAATTGTCATGTTTGTAAGATGACATAAATAGTTTAAAATTTTTGTGATACTGTTTGCTAGAGAATGTTTGGGAGCAACTCCTGCCTGCCTGAGAATTAGATTCACTCCAAATTTAATTCAGACCTAAACTGGTTCATTTTTTATCTTTATTCTCCGAAATCTAGATGTGATTTAGAAGACGTAGATGTTGGAGTAGATCAATGATGAGAGCAAATGCTCCACGTGACCTTTAGCTCGAAGTCTTAGTGTAAGTTCTGCTTCCAGTGTTAACCTGTGAGCAAGTTCCAGCGTCCACCACTTCACTGTGAGAAGAGTGTACATCATCACACATCATACTGTTAATATAGTACATATCAATGCATCTGTATTGGTACACTGACTTTTGAAGGATATTAGCCAAAGAAGTTATTTTGTATCTATGGAATAAGGATACTTGAGTTTGTTGGAAAGTTTTTATACTAAAATGTCTTTGTTCCCAAGTAAAGCTTAATTTTTTTTTGAAGCAGTCAGTTGGTGATTATTCCATATTTTGGATTTGAAATTTATTAAAAATTCATTTGCCAGGTATATCACTTATTCAGAATTGCATGCACGTAATAACTTTAATTATTCAATATGTCAATATCAGGAATTTTCTAGTAACTTGATGTCATAGGGTTAAATATATGTATATGTGTGTGTATAAGACATGAATGATTTTAAGAAACAGATTACTAAACTCATACTGGAAATGTAAGAATTTTAGATCATCTTTCAAGAGCTCACTGAGTTAAGAATGAGACAGTTTTGACTTTGATACTGGATTAGTGAGTATATGTCCTTTAATTTTATATGTAGAGCAAAATGTTTTATAAAGCCTGTGTAGTTTTACACTGCATGTTTCATAAATTTAGACATTTTTTAGTTCTTTTTTTAAAATTTAACGAAAAGATTCTGATACTTTGAGTTAGAGTTTCAGTTCTTAAATTGTGGTTCCATAGCAATATTCTAGTCTATGATTATGGTTGTCATTTAATATCTATTCTTTCTCATCTGTAAAATGATGGGAGAACTCTCTGTATGTACCAGCTGTAAATGTAAAAATTATGAAAAAAGAGAAAACTATCCTCAATTGCCTTTTGATTGTTAAGAACTTACGTTTATGTTATGAGATATTTTGCTGTATTATCAGAAAAATTTATATACATTTTCCACTAAATTATGATTTCCTGGATCTTGTTCCTTTTATCTGTATTAAAAAAAAAAACTTGTTTGTATATATTTAATTTAAACCACATAAGCCAAAGAAGTGTTTGGCCAAATACATTTTATTTTTATAATATAGTAGATTGTTAAATAATTTTAAAACAGGGACTTTTCACAATTTTAAAGTAAACTGAATTTTAGTATTATCCTCCATATTTTGTCTTTTAGAAATCTGGTGTGATGTAACAAAAGTAGTATATACAGTCTCTTAAGTACACAAGGGACTAGAATTTTTAGGATTTATTTTGTAGGCTTTAGAACTTTTGTTGTTGTTATTTAGTTGCTAAGTCATGTCCAACTCTTTTGGGATCCCATGGGCTGTAACCTGCCAGGCTGTGCTGTCCATGGGATTTCCCAGGCAAGAATACTGGAGTGGGTTGCCATTCCCTTCTCCAGGCAATCTTCCTGACCCAGGGATTGAACTTGTGTCTCCTGCTTAGCAGGCAGTTTATTTACCATTCAGCCACCTGGGAAGCCAGGCTTTGGGACTAGGCACTGTCTATTAAGACTCAGGCATTTTTAAGTTGGTGTTTGAGGTCTGAAAGTGGAAGATACCAATCATATAAGTCTGGGTAAGGAGGAAGAAAAGAATGGAAAAAGCTGTCCAGAAGTACATCACGAGTAGTAGTATTTACTAGTTTTAAGTTATTTGAGAAATTGGGTTATTTAACAATTTAAGTCTCCTCATTTAATTATTGAAATAGATCCGTTGTTCTTCGAGTATGATTTGATTACGCATTTTGGGAAATGTCTTATTTTATTTTCACTGCTGCTGCTGCTGCTAAGTCACTTCAGTCGTGTCCGACTCTGTGCGACCCCATAGACGGCAGCCCACCAGGCTCTGGGAAGATCTCCTGGAGAAGGAAATGGCAATCCACTCCAGCACTCTTGCCTGGAAAATCCCACGGACGGAGGAACCTGATAGGCTACAGTCCATGGGGTCGCAATGAGTCGGACACGACTGAGTGACTTCACTCACTCTCACTACAAGCAGCCGTGTACCAGGCCTCACATAGATAGCCCTGATTCAGCCCCATTCCTCATCGTATTAAAGTGACTGATCCTCATTATAACTGCTGTGCTAAGTCACTTCAGTCTCATTGTGACTCTATGGGCCACAGCCTGCCAGGCTCCTCTATCTATGGGATTCTCCAGGCAAGTACACTGGAGTGGGTTGCCATGCCCTCCTACAGGGGATCTTCCTGAGTCAGGGATCGAACCCACAACTCTTAAGTCTCCTGCATTGGCAGGCGGGTTCTTTACCTCTAGCGCCACCTGGGAAGCCTGACTATAACTGCTAGTCAAAAGCAAAAGTAAATCCTCTCTGGAGGAAGACAGAAGCCTCATATTGCCTTAATAATTTTTCATATATCAATATAATTAGGTATTCAACTGAAGAAAGCAATGATGGTTTATTTCAGTGTCAACTTGTCTGGGTCATGGGGTTAGCAGACATTTGGTCAAACATTATTCTGGGTGTGTCTAGGAGGGTGTTTTGGATGAGATTAACATTTGTGTCAGTAAGATCTAGTAAAGCAGACTGTCCTCTCCAATGTTAGTGGGCCTCACCCCATCAGTTGAAGGTCTGAGGAAAACAGAGGTTGAGTAAGANTTGGGGTTAAATTTGATAATTTAGATTTGCCTTAAATGATAGTTTTTAGTTTGAGTTTTAAAAGACCCAATATTTGCAACAGGAGAGCAGTAGTAAATACTCTGTTAATACATGCTGTGTATTTGTGTTTGGCTGTCTGTATTAATGAAAGTGTCATCTAGATAATATCTTTATTTAAAAAAATTTTTTTAATTTGTATTGGGGTATAGCAGATTAACAATATTGTGATAGTTTCAGGTTAACAGCAAAGGAACTGAACCATATGTGTACTTACATCCGTTCTCCTCCAAACTCTCCTCCCTACATATGCCTTATTTTAAAAAATGGAGTCAGCAAAATTCTGTTTGACTTGCTTCATTTCCATCAATTTCACTTTATTTCTAGTTATGACCTATTTCATATTTATATTGATACTGTTAATGTTTTGTTCATTACACCATCATGACAGTGAGAAAACTGACAGTTCAAAGTTAGATTTTGTTTTCGGATAGCACTCCTTGCATTTGGTGCTGATGGCCTCAGGGAGGAAGTAAGTAGAGTTCTAGAGAGGAAGAGGGGCTTAAGCCATTGAGCAGTAGAGCAAGGGGATGAGTGCTTTTATACCTTAACGCCATAGATCACTGTCAAATTTATATTTTCCAGTTATACACAGTAAGGTTTGAAAGATTATGTTTTGTCCTTATTTTTTTGTCAAAATGATTCTGGTTTATTTGTTTTGTTTATAAAATAATAGTTTTGATGTCAGTAGTGTAACTACAGTAGAGTTGTAAAAATAGCTTTTACATTATAAGCTAATTTGCTGGTAGTGACTAAATGAATATGTTATTTGTTAAATTGGCTATCCTCTACTTTGAAATGGAAAGTTAAACTTTTAAGGAATTCTGAATCAAGTTGCTTAAAAAATAGGGGAAAGATAATATTACTCAAATAGAAAAAAGCCAGACTGTATGTGGCTAACTGTATTTTGATGCTTTCTGAATATTGGAGTTTACAATATTTCGTTTAAATTATCCTTTAACAACAGTAATTTTATGGTTTATTCAGTGTATGTACACACACATAAAATAGCCTGAATGGTTAACAAACTTGTTACTAGAGTACATCAGTAGGTACTGTGGTTTAAACTTTTCATTTTGTTAGAGTAGTTTTAAAGCTTATTCACATTTTTTGATGTGTAGGTCTGTTAAGGGAGGTAATGATGGCCTAATTACAGAAATCTGATTCTTTTCTTTGTTTTTCACTTACACTGTTCTTCATTGTTAGCTTTTCCTAAGTAGAGTTTATTAATCATACAAATTATCAAAAAGTTCATTTAATACACATAATTAGGTTTATTTAAGTCCTCAACTAGGATCATCATAAATGTCACCAGAAATATAGGTTGGGTAGTTTCCTTTATACTAGTCACCTAATAATCTAGTCTCTTCTAAGAGTGATAATAAGTACAATTGATCTCACACAATGCTGGCACATGATAGAAGCATGTTCATAAGTGGTGGCTATTATATTTCCACTTCTCTTCTATTTCTTTCTTTTCAAAAGGATATATTGCTCCATGAGTGAGAACAGGGATGTCAAGAATAACAATAATAATTTTAGGAACTTATTTCAACTGCTGGGCATACACACTGAGGAAACCAGAATAGAAAGAGACACGTGTACCCCAATGTTCATCGCAGCACTGTTTATAATAGCCAGGACATGGAAGCAACCTATACGTCCATCAGCAGACAAATGGACAAGAAAGCTGTGGTACATATACACAATGGAGTATTACTCAGCCATTAAAAAGCATACATTTGAATCAGTTCTATGGGGTGGATGAAACTGGAGCTGATTATACAGAGTGAAGTAAGCCAGAAAGAAAAACACCAATACAGTATACTAACACATATATATGGAATTTAGAAAGATGGTAATGATAACCCTGTATGTGACACAGCAAAAGAGACACAGATGTAAAGAACAGTCTTTTGGACTCTGTGGGAGAGGGAGAGGGTGGGATGATTTGGGAGAATGGCATTGAAACATGTATAATATCATATAAGAAATGAATCACCAGTCTAGGTTCGATGCAGGATACAGGATGCTTGAGGCTGGTGCACTGGGATGACCCAGAGGGATGGTATGAGGAGGGAGGTGGGATGGGGGTTCAGGATTGGGAACACATGTGCACCTATGGCGGATTCATGTTGATATATGGCAAAATCAATACAATATTGTAATTAGCCTCCAATTAAAATAAATAAATTTAAATTAAAAAAATAAAAGCTCAAAAAAATAAGATTTAAAATACAGTGCACTCGTTTCTACTTTATAATGTAAAATATTAAAAGAAAAAGCAATAGAAATTCATCTTTCTACAAATGGTAGGGGAAAGGTGGTTATTTATTCTTCAATTTGTGGTTAGGTCCAAAATAAAACTATTTTTCGCTCTGGCATATTCAATTATTCTCTAATCTCGTAAACTCAATGGGATTCTCTTTCAAGGCAAAGCTCATTCTTTTAAGATTTGCATGCTGAGTCATTTCAGTCATGTCTTGACTCTTTGTGACCCCATGGACTGTAGACTACCAGGCTCCTCTGTCCATGGGATTCTCCAGGCAAGAATACTGGAGTGGGTTGCCCTGCCCTCCGCCAGGGGATCTTCTTGACCCAGGGATCGAACCCACATCTCTTATATCTCCTGCAGTGGCAGGAGGGTTCTTTACCACTAACATCACCTGGGAAGCCCCAATAGTCACATACTACATTCTAAATATTAAAGCTATAAACCCAGAAACACACTTGGATATCCCAAGTGGATGGAGTCCCAGAAAGTGATAATATGATTTAATTTGAACAGTAATATATCAAGTGTGCATCAGATTTTTATCCTTATATTTTACAAACTTGTTTACCAGGTATATGCTATAAAATATGCATTGCTATATGACTTTGGAGAAAAGAAATACATTGAGAAGTATGATCTGTTTGAAATAGTTTAGAAAAAATATGTGTATCCATGACATTTCTGACAAGGAGGTTTTTCACAGCTGTGTACTAATATAGCTGTTTTCATGCAGAGGATTTTTAAAGAGAGCCCCCAAAACAGATCGTTAGACTTTCAGCTGTTTCTGTGAACAAGTAATGTGTGAAACAGACATATTCACTCCATTCTATTATAAAATCTCTCCACAGCCTTGGTCCTCATCCTATTGTAGATACCCGCCCCTGGGGTAACAAACAGGGAGCACATGGGGTCTGGATTACGTGGGGTCAGAAACGGGCTGAAGCTGAGGGATGGAGTGACGTTAGGCATGGTCTGGCAGGCAACCTCTAAGTAACCAGAGGTTACGTTTACTTCACTTACTCATCTCAGAGGGGGCCAGACATTATTCTTAGCGAAGTGCTTGCTTCTTCTCTGAGAATTCATTTATATCTTAACTGTCTACTAACTTGACAGTGGGCATACTCTTCTTGCCTGGAGAACCCCAGGGACGGGGGGGCCTGGTGGGCTGCTGTCTACGGGGTCGCGCAGAGTCGGGCACGACTGAAGTGACTTAGCAGCAGCAGCAGCAGCCTCTTTTACGGGCTTCCTAGGTGGCGCTAGTGGTAAAGAAAGTGAACGTGAAGTCGCTCAGTCGTGTCTCTTTGTGACCCGGTGGTCTGTAGCCTACCAGGCTCCTCTCTCCATGGATTCTCCAGGCAAGAATACTGGAGCGGGTTGCCATTTCCTTCTCTCCCCCTGTAAATGCAGGAGACATAAATAGAAGCAGGTTCGATCCCTGGGTGAGGAAGATCCCCTGCAGGAAGGCACAGCAACCGACTCCAGTATCCTTGCCTGGAGAATTCCCGTGGACAGAGGAGCCTGGTGGGCTACAGTCCGTAGGGTCGCAAAGAGCCGGACACAGCTGCAGCAACTGAGCATACTCTTACATTCACGAATACACAGAACCGTCTGTGTAAAAATGCTACCTCATCTATGTTATGTTACATTTAAACATCCAGAGAACTCAATTGTGGATACCTTTTTGAGTTTGGGTGTTTCTTGGTCACACAAACTTGATTCAGTTGGAGATGTATATATACTGCACACTGAAAGAAGGGAGGATATTTGAACTATGATATTTTCCTACACAGAAAATGTTTAAACTATTTTCTAGCAGTTCCCTCAAATCTTAGTACTTTTTTCTGTTTACCAAAGTAAAGCATAAAGAATTTCCAGGATTAGATAAAAATAAGCATGAGGAAAGCATCATGGATGACAGCGAGTATCTGTGGTATCCATGGAAACAAGTCATCTAACCTTTTTAAGAGAGAAATGTTACTACCACCATGTCAGAGACCATGAGTCCAAAGGATGATGTGAAATCCTTTATTCTGACCTAAATCCTCTACTTCAAAATAGTGAAGACATTCTTCCTCTCTTATATCCCCTTTTGCATTTTTTATTCAATTGCTTTATTGATGTTTTTAATGGAGTAGAATCAGTAAATTATGCCCTTGCTCCAAGAAATGTTCTGATGACTGACTTTAGTTATCCTACTACAAAGAAAGATATACATACAAGTAGTCTACTATGTTACAAAAGAAACTACTTATCAGATTAGGACTACCTTGTTCAGTGGTATATATTAAGAAGATAGTCCTAATTCAATTAATCCCCTAAGTGAAAACACTGTTAGTGCATGCATGAGTGGATTCCTACAGAAAAATTTATCTTTGAGCTATGATAGAATCCAATAAGCATATCCATTGTCTAGAATGGAAAGAATTTCTTCTGAATGATTTGGTGCTTTACCTTTAGGGAGTTCTTTGTGTATCAAGTAGTTTTGATTTCTTCTTGGGCTTCATGCCCCAGTGAGTGTATGTATGCGTTTGTGTTTTACTCAAAGTGTTAGCATCTGTTATGTCTGATTCTTTGCAACCGCATGGACTGCAGCCTGCCAGGCTGCTCTGTCCATGCAGTTCTCCAGGCAAGAATACTGGGGTGAGTATTCCCTTCTCCAGGGAATCTTACCCACCCAGGGATTGAACCTGGGTGTCCTGCATTCCAGGCAGATTCTTTACTGTCTGAGCCATCAGGGAAGCACATACATAATTAATCCAAACATACCACTGAGGATTCACATATGTACAAATATACATCCACATTATTTCAAAGTAAAGTAGTTACATTAAAGTATATACAAGGGAAACAGGAGGAAATGAAACCTCAATACTTTGGCCACCTGATGTGAAGAACTGACTCCTTGGAAAAGACCCTGATGCTGGGAAAGGTTGCAGGCAGGAGGAGAAGTGGATGACAGAGGGTGAGATGGTTGGATGGCATCACCAACTCGATGGACATGAGTTTGAGCAAGCTCCAGGAGTTGGTGATGGATAAGAAAGCCTGGCGTGCTGCAGTCATGTCCATGGGGTCTCAAAGAGTCAGACACGACTGAGTGACTGAACTGAAACCTCAAGAGACAATGTACAAGGTTATAAAATCAAGACTGAGATCACAAATCCCATACACCAGGCCTACCTGCTGCTGCTGCTACATCACGTCAGTTGTGTCCAACTCTGTGCAACCCCATAGACGGCAGCCCACCAGACTCCTTTGTCCCTGGGATTCTCCAGGCAAGAACACTGGAGTGGGTTGCCATTTCCTTCTCCAATGCATGAAAGTGAAAAGTGAAAGTGAAGTCACTCAGTCGTATTCAACTCTTAGCGACCCCATGGACTGCAGCCCACCAGGCTCCTCCATCCACAGGAGTTTCCAGGCAAGAGTACAGGAGTGGGTCACCAGTGCCTTCTCCGATACCAGGCCTAAAGAAGCCACTATAGAACAAAATGAAAATTAGAAAATTGAGAAAATCGTGAATCTGCATAAAATACAAAGCATTGTCACTTCACATGGAGCTTCTTAACACATGAATGTATTACTTTATATTTTTGAGCTCTTCTTAAATGCCAGTCACTGTTCTGGTCATTAGGGATGACCAGATGCACAAGATGAACCAAGTCCCTTCTAAAGAGGTTAACAGTCAAGCAGCACAGACAGATGAAATGGGTAAACAAATAACTATGTAATTTCAGATAATGATAATTTCTTTAAAGAAAAATAAAGCAGAGTGAGAGAATTCAGACTGATTCTGGGGTAGGAGAGAGAGTAATGCTATTTGAGCAGAGATCTCAGTGAAATTACTTAACCATGCAGATGTATACGGGGGGAGCATACCAGGAGGGGGGAAAAGCAAGTGCAGATGCTTTAAGGCAGGAAAAGCATGATGCGTTCAAGAAACATCAATGCCAGGGTGGCTGGAAGAGAGTGAGAGGAAGAGAGAAAAGTAAAGGGATCAGAGGATTCGGCAGGAACTGGATGGTATCCTCTTAGAAGAGGAGAAGGAAGGGTCGGGAAAGTAGGAGAGGGTGACCACATGGAAGCCAAGAGAAAAACCAGTTTCCAGCAGGAGGAACCAACACCCTGCGTCCAATGATGGTGCAAGACTTAGTAAAATGAAGCATGGGATTTAGCAGATGGATTTGTTTCAGTGAAAAACAAAACCTTTCCAAGAGTTTTTTCAGCAGAGAAATGGAGTGCTGGCTGCAGAAGAACAAGTCCTTCATTCGTGAGGTAGAGATAATAATATTCAGCTCACAGGGATGCTGTAAGAAATAAACCAATTTTTAAAATGTAAGTACCTGGCATATAGACAATGTGCTCAATAAATGGTAGCAATGATTTTTTATCGCCGTATAGTTGATTTACTAATGCTGTGTTAATTTCTGCTCTACAGCAAGGTGATTCAGTTTTTTATTTATAAATTCTTATATACACACATGCTTTTATATATTCTTTGCCATTATGGCTTATCACAGAATATAGAATACAATTCCATGTGTTCTACAGTAGGGCCTTATGATGTATTCATTCTACATATAATAGTTTGCATCTGCTAACCCCAAATTCACATCCCATCCTCCCTCTTAACAATCACAACTGTTCTCTATATCTGTGAGTCTGTTTCTGTTTCATAAAAGTTCCTTTGTGTCATATTTTAGATTCCTTATATAAGTAATATTATATGATATTTGTCTTTCTTGAACTTGCTTCACTTAGTATGAATAATCTTTAAGTCCCTCCGTGTTGCTACAAATGGCATTATTTTATTTGTTTTTATGGTTCAGTAGTTTTCCATAGTATATATGTACTACATCTTTTGGTTCATTCATCTGTCAATGGACATTTAGGTTGCTTCCATGTCTTACCTATTGTGAACAGTGCTCCTACAGGGTGCATGCATCTTTTTGAATTAGAGATTTCTCCAGATATATGCCCAGGAGTGGGACTGCTGAATCATATGGTAGCTCTGTTTTTAGTTTAAGGAACCTCTGTACTGTTCTCTATAGTGATCGTACATTCCCACAAATAGCACAGGAGGGTTTCCCTTTCTACAACACCCTCCCCAGCATCTATTATTTGTGGCATTTATTACTTATTATTTTTAATTATGGACATTCTGACCAGTATGAAATGGTACCTCATTGTAGTTTTGATATGCATTTCTGTAATAATTAACAACAAAGTCCACCTACTCAAGGCTATGGTTTTTCCAGTCATGTATGGATGTGAGAGTTGGACTATGAAGAAAGCTGAGTGCCAAGGAATTGATGCTTTTGAACTGTGGTGTTGGAGAAGACTCTTGAGAGCCCCTTGGACTGCAAGGAGATACAACCAGTCCACCCTAAAGGAGACCAGTCTTGGGTGTTCATTGGAAGGACTAATGCTGAGGCTGAAACACCAGTACTTTGGCCACCTCATGTGAAGAGTTGACTCATTGGAAAAAACTCTGATACTGGGAGGGATTGGGGGCAGGAGGAGAAGGGGTCGACAGAGGATGAGATGGGTGGATGGCATCACTGACTCGATGGACATGAGTTTGGGTGAACTCCAGGAGTTGGTGATGGACAGGGAGGCCTGGCGTGCTGCAATTCATGGGCTCATGAAGAGTCAGACACAACTGAGCAACTGAACTATTAACAATGTTGAACCTCTTTCCATGACCCTGTTAACCATCTGTGTGTCTTCTTTGGAGAAGTATCTGCTTAGGTCTTCTTCCTATTTTCCAGTTGCATTCTTTGCTTTTTGTTGTTCTTGAACTGTATGAGCTGTTGACATACTTTTGAAATTAAGCCCTTGTCATTCACATCATTTGCAAATATTTTCTCCCAGTCTGTAGGTTTTTTCCTTTTGTTTATAGTTTCCTTTGCTGTGCAAAAGCTTATAAGTTTGATTAGGTCCCATCTGTTTATTTTCTATTGCCATGGGAGACTGATTTAAGAAAACATTGGAATGACTTATGTCAGAAAATGTTTCGCCTATGTTCTCTTCTAGGAAGTGGCTTAAAGACCAACTTGAGACATGAAACCATAAAATTTCTAGAAGAGAACATAAGCATCAGGTTTTAATAATAATTAGGTATGTGTTTTGATTTATATTACCACAAGTTTTCTACTCTCTGTCAATATTCTCTCATTGCACAGAAGCACAATGATGTAAGGTATTCAGTCCTTAGGAACTTGTTTCCCACAACCAGTTGAAGCTGACAGATCATAAGAAAGCTATTATCTCTTGGATAACAACTAATTATTCCTTCAAAGAGGCAGAAAAAAATATGCATATTAACCCTTCTACTGGAATGAAAATCTGGGAAATGACTATATAGGCTATTTTTCCTTTTAAAGACTTGCAAGGCTCACAAATGGTAGTTTTCACACTAGTTCTCAGACGGAAGAGGTCCTCAATGGTGTCTTAACAGCCACACAGAGGGCAGGACAGAAGAGAGAATGACTGGCAATGCTGGGGGTCATTCTGCTTGGGTCAGAGCAGTTCCACTTTTGACTGTGCTTACACTGGACTCTACATTAGATTTCATTAGAAGAAACACTCTTAAGCTAAAAGGAAATTTGAAATTCTTGCCCTAAATGAACAGTAAGAGTCTACAGTGAGGCTCTCACTACTCACTCAGGTCTTTTCACTGTAACTCTACAAGCCACCAAATTTGATCTAAATAATCACTAAAATCAGACAGAAAATTCAAGCATAAGCAATGCATAACTCAAGTTAGAAATAAGGCTTAAAATTAAAGGAGCAGCATTGAAAGTTGATATCTCAAGTTGTTTATTCACGACATACCATATCACTGAAGACCCAAGTGCACACTTGCTTCGTTTGATTTCATGTACATTATCCCATACCGTAAAAGGATTGTCTCCTCTTCAATAGCCTCCAATGTAATGGTGAGTTGGAAAATTAACTCTAAATTTCCTCTTTTCAAATGCTCATAACTCATCTGACTCTTGAGCAAGAAATTCTCACACACGTTCCCAGGGTGAGGGCCATGTGATTCCCATTGTCTTACTGGAAATCACACTTAGACCCTACAGAAGGCCTTTAGCCATTTAGGTACTCCCATTTCCACAGCCAAGGCTGTTGCTTTTCATTTCCTCTGGGTTTTATTTTCTTCCATTAAAACTGTTATAAGATATTTATGATGCATATCCATGAACAAGACACTGCATAAGTGTCCCTTTCTTCCTTCCACTGTCTCTGTCCATAGCTCTACAGTTTCTTCAAATATTGTTTCAGTGAAAAACAAAACCTTTCCAAGAGTTTTTTCAGCAGAGAAATGGAGTGCTGGCTGCAGAAGAACAAGTCCTTCATTCGTGAGGTAGAGATAATAATATTCAGCTCACAGGGATGCTGTAAGAAATAAACCAATTTTTAAAATGTAAGTACCTGGCATATAGACAATGTGCTCAATAAATGGTAGCAATGATTTTTTATCGCCGTATAGTTGATTTACTAATGCTGTGTTAATTTCTGCTCTACAGCAAGGTGATTCAGTTTTTTATTTATAAATTCTTATATACACACATGCTTTTATATATTCTTTGCCATTATGGCTTATCACAGAATATAGAATACAATTCCATGTGTTCTACAGTAGGGCCTTATGATGTATTCATTCTACATATAATAGTTTGCATCTGCTAACCCCAAATTCACATCCCATCCTCCCTCTTAACAATCACAACTGTTCTCTATATCTGTGAGTCTGTTTCTGTTTCATAAAAGTTCCTTTGTGTCATATTTTAGATTCCTTATATAAGTAATATTATATGATATTTGTCTTTCTTGAACTTGCTTCACTTAGTATGAATAATCTTTAAGTCCCTCCGTGTTGCTACAAATGGCATTATTTTATTTGTTTTTATGGTTCAGTAGTTTTCCATAGTATATATGTACTACATCTTTTGGTTCATTCATCTGTCAATGGACATTTAGGTTGCTTCCATGTCTTACCTATTGTGAACAGTGCTCCTACAGGGTGCATGCATCTTTTTGAATTAGAGATTTCTCCAGATATATGCCCAGGAGTGGGACTGCTGAATCATATGGTAGCTCTGTTTTTAGTTTAAGGAACCTCTGTACTGTTCTCTATAGTGATCGTACATTCCCACAAATAGCACAGGAGGGTTTCCCTTTCTACAACACCCTCCCCAGCATCTATTATTTGTGGCATTTATTACTTATTATTTTTAATTATGGACATTCTGACCAGTATGAAATGGTACCTCATTGTAGTTTTGATATGCATTTCTGTAATAATTAACAACAAAGGTCCACCTACTCAAGGCTATGGTTTTTCCAGTCATGTATGGATGTGAGAGTTGGACTATGAAGAAAGCTGAGTGCCAAGGAATGGATGCTTTTGAACTGTGGTGTTGGAGAAGACTCTTGAGAGTCCCTTGGACTGCAAGGAGATAAAACCAGTCCACCCTAAAGGAGACCAGTCCTGGGTGTTCATTGGAAGGACTAATGCTGAGGCTGAAACACCAGTACTTTGGCCACCTCATGTGAAGAGTTGACTCATTGGAAAAAACTCTGATACTGGGAGGGATTGGGGGCAGGAGGAGAAGGGGTCGACAGAGGATGAGATGGGTGGATGGCATCACTGACTCGATGGACATGAGTTTGGGTGAACTCCAGGAGTTGGTGATGGACAGGGAGGCCTGGCGTGCTGCAATTCATGGGCTCATGAAGAGTCAGACACAACTGAGCAACTGAACTATTAACAATGTTGAACCTCTTTCCATGACCCTGTTAACCATCTGTGTGTCTTCTTTGGAGAAGTATCTGCTTAGGTCTTCTTCCTATTTTCCAGTTGCATTCTTTGCTTTTTGTTGTTCTTGAACTGTATGAGCTGTTGACATACTTTTGAAATTAAGCCCTTGTCATTCACATCATTTGCAAATATTTTCTCCCAGTCTGTAGGTTTTTTCCTTTTGTTTATAGTTTCCTTTGCTGTGCAAAAGCTTATAAGTTTGATTAGGTCCCATCTGTTTATTTTCTATTGCCATGGGAGACTGATTTAAGAAAACATTGGAATGACTTATGTCAGAAAATGTTTCGCCTATGTTCTCTTCTAGGAAGTGGCTTAAAGACCAACTTGAGACATGAAACCATAAAATTTCTAGAAGAGAACATAAGCATCAGGTTTTAATAATAATTAGGTATGTGTTTTGATTTATATTACCACAAGTTTTCTACTCTCTGTCAATATTCTCTCATTGCACAGAAGCACAATGATGTAAGGTATTCAGTCCTTAGGAACTTGTTTCCCACAACCAGTTGAAGCTGACAGATCATAAGAAAGCTATTATCTCTTGGATAACAACTAATTATTCCTTCAAAGAGGCAGAAAAAAATATGCATATTAACCCTTCTACTGGAATGAAAATCTGGGAAATGACTATATAGGCTATTTTTCCTTTTAAAGACTTGCAAGGCTCACAAATGGTAGTTTTCACACTAGTTCTCAGACGGAAGAGGTCCTCAATGGTGTCTTAACAGCCACACAGAGGGCAGGACAGAAGAGAGAATGACTGGCAATGCTGGGGGTCATTCTGCTTGGGTCAGAGCAGTTCCACTTTTGACTGTGCTTACACTGGACTCTACATTAGATTTCATTAGAAGAAACACTCTTAAGCTAAAAGGAAATTTGAAATTCTTGCCCTAAATGAACAGTAAGAGTCTACAGTGAGGCTCTCACTACTCACTCAGGTCTTTTCACTGTAACTCTACAAGCCACCAAATTTGATCTAAATAATCACTAAAATCAGACAGAAAATTCAAGCATAAGCAATGCATAACTCAAGTTAGAAATAAGGCTTAAAATTAAAGGAGCAGCATTGAAAGTTGATATCTCAAGTTGTTTATTCACGACATACCATATCACTGAAGACCCAAGTGCACACTTGCTTCGTTTGATTTCATGTACATTATCCCATACCGTAAAAGGATTGTCTCCTCTTCAATAGCCTCCAATGTAATGGTGAGTTGGA
Source organism: Oreotragus oreotragus (assembly GCA_006410675.1). Lineage (NCBI taxonomy): Eukaryota > Metazoa > Chordata > Mammalia > Artiodactyla > Bovidae > Oreotragus > Oreotragus oreotragus. Next base: position 774,010 of record SJYX01010114.1, on the reverse strand, counting down.
AAATTAACTCTAAATTTCCTCTTTTCAAATGCTCATAACTCATCTGACTCTTGAGCAAGAAATTCTCACACACGTTCCCAGGGTGAGGGCCATGTGATTCCCATTGTCTTACTGGAAATCACACTTAGACCCTACAGAAGGCCTTTAGCCATTTAGGTACTCCCATTTCCACAGCCAAGGCTGTTGCTTTTCATTTCCTCTGGGTTTTATTTTCTTCCATTAAAACTGTTATAAGATATTTATGATGCATATCCATGAACAAGACACTGCATAAGTGTCCCTTTCTTCCTTCCACTGTCTCTGTCCATAGCTCTACAGTTTCTTCAAATCTTCTCCTTGGTACAATAAAAGTATACCAGTAAATTCATGTATAATAGGCATAGTCATACTAATCGTAGAGGCTCATGAATTTATGTGATTTGTTATGTCCAGAATATTTTAAGTGTGAAAGCCCTTTTAACTTCAAAATTTCTCATGAGCTTTTACTTAGGAGTAATTGTACTTTTGGTTTCTGAATAGTGAGAAGACATAATGACAAGACGACACTATCAATTGTAGAGTCCTATTAATTAAACTATGTTTTCTTAATTATAAGAGTAGTTTCATGTATGTTAATCACTGTATACTCTAAAAACAGCACATCCATGTGTGAAATACATGATATATTTAATTTACAGACAGGTTTTAACACAGTCATGGATTTTTAGAGCCTTTGTATTAATACTAACTCCGGGCCTTGCAGAAATCCTTTCCCTACATGTTGCAAACTCCTAGTAGAAGAGAAAGAACATAGTCTCCAGAATCACAAAAACCTTCATAAACTTATCCTATTTGATTCCTAGCTTCCTTATCAAGTTTAGTGTCGAGGCTGTGTATATTAAAATATATGTGGTACTTGATATGCAATAGCAATAATGGCTCAGAGAAGGCAATGGCACCCCACTCCAGTACTCTTGCCTGGAAAATCCCATGGACAGGGGCGCCTGGTAGGCTGCAGTCCGTGCGGTTGCTAAGAGTCAGACACGACTGAGCAACTTCACTTTCACTTTTCACTTTCATGCACTGGAGAAGGAAATAGCAACCCACTCCAGTGTTCTTGCCTGGACAATCCCAGGCACTGGGGAGCCTGGTGGGCTGCCGTCTATGGGGTCGCACAGAGTCAGACATGACTGACATGACCTAGCAGCAGCAGCAGAAATAATAATGGCTAATATTTATTACATGTTTACTATGGACTGTAAGTTGGGTTTACACAGCTTATATATCGGTACATCTTAAGACATAAGCTTGCAATAAACAACCACCCCATGAAGTACATTGTGGTGGTCAATAGAGAATCCACATCAGAGTCCAAGCCCTTGGGTTCAAACCTAGTCTCTGAGCTCTAAGATCTACTAGCAACATGATCAAGGACGTGTTATTTAATTTCTGAAGTATTTTCTTCATCTGTAAAAAGGAATAACAATAATCCTTATTTTATAGTATTTGGCAAGTGCTTCATATAACGTCTGGCAAGTGCTTCACATAACGTCTGGAACAGAGTAAGTATTAGATTCTATTATCATTTTATAGGTGAGACAACTGAGTTTGATAAATTAACTTGGCCAAGGTCACATAGATGCTAAAAAAGCATAACTGGGGCTCTAATCAGGTTTCTCTCTCTAAGGCACATTATATAGGTGTTTCAAACAGATACTTGCTCCTCTTCCCACTGCTCCTATTTAGGTCCATCCTTCCTGGGTAATGTAAGGAAAAGGCAACTCAACTGAAGCAGTAGACAGCTGTGATGACTTCAGTCACAGACCAATTTACACAGACTACCAGGAGAATGAACTGTTTTCCCACATGAAGCCCCTTTCAGGGAACAATGAAGAGCAAGTGAGACAACTTAGACTTGCAAACCCTTGATTTATCGTATTGGGTGCAACTCAGCAGCAGCTGAGAGAAGCAGCAAGCAGAGTATCCAGAAGCACTTGGGCACACAGGGTCCATCAGTCCTTGAACACACAAGCCAGGTCTACCCTCTGTGATTCCTCATCTTCCTCTGCTACAATAAACATGTGACTTGCTTCTGCTAAGTTTTTCTCAAGATGGAGCTAACCTAATCAGATATTCACATCTTTCCTAAATGTTGTTGATTTACATCACACTTGTCTCTTCATAACACGATTAACATAAGGAAAATGCCCTCTTACCAAGTCAAGGCAGAGTAAGTAGTACAGGCACACTTAAGTCCTTGCAGAAGTCTGTACCCAACTTGACTGAGCCCTGAGTATCCATACACCCCATTCCCAGGGTACAAATATCCAGAAACAGAGCAGAATCCTTCCTGTATCTCATTGTCCAGATTTATCTTATTGCTAAAGATATTTCCACTCAATCTTCAGCCCAATATTGCTTATTTTTATTAATTCAACATGAACTAAATTAAGAACTCAACTCCCAATGTCTTTCATAAGACCTTCTATCATATTCCAGTGACTTATAATCCTTAAACTAGACTTCTATTTTAAGGCATCCCAGTCCTGTCAACTAGTCTTGATAATCTCTCCTCTCCAACACAATGGTATTCACTTTTCATCAGTACTTAATGGGACTTTCTATTTGAGCCTGACATCAGAAGTATCACGAAAACTTATAAAGCATCAATTACAGCAGGCTCAAAGGACTGGAGCTCAAAGAAGTGCTCACTGTCAGTGAACTTTTATACATCTGTATTCTGCAAGGAATAAACTTTAATCCTATGACCTCAAATCTCTCTGCAAACCCGTGTGTGTGAAAGTCGCTCAGTTGTGTCTGACTCTTTGCAACTCCATGGACTATAGAGTCCATGGAATTCTCCAGGCCAGAATACTGGAGTGGGTAGCCTTTCCCTTTTCCAGGGGATCTTCTCAACCCAGGGATCAAACCCAAGTCTCCCGCATTGCAGGCAGATTCTTTACCAATTGAGCCACAAGAGAAGACCCTCTGCAAACCTCTAGGTGTTATTTTAAATTTTGAGAGACATTCCCTCTCAAAGTCACACAAAGATTCAAATTTAGCCTCAAGCTTATGCATATTCCCAGGGAGTCCACATTCTTAGCAATAGCTTAATAGACCATGCTTTCTGATCAGTACCACAAGGCTTCCACGGTGTTTGTATTAGAAAAAATTGTCACTTAAATCCTAGCAAAGTGGATTGGCATATCCTCAGCAAATAACAGATGAACAATGAACTGAAAGCAAGGTGTCCAATACCATCGGGGTTGTCAATATAGTCTTTTTAAAAATTATAATTAAGGGTTTCCCTGGTAGCTCAGTGGTAAAGAAATTGCCTGCCAATGCAGGAGACATGGGTTTGATCCCTGATCTGAGAAGATCCCACATGCCATGAAGCAACTAGGCTCATGTGTTACACGAGCCTGTGCTCCAGAGCCTGGGGATGGCAACTAACTGAGCCCGTGAGCCACAACTACCCAAGCCCGCACGCCGAGAGCCTGTGCCCTGAAACAGAAGCCACTGCAATGAGAAACCCGTGCCCCGTGACCAAAGAGTAGCCCCAGATCTCTGAAACTAGAGAAAAGCCTGCACAGCAATCCACAGCCAAAATTTTTCTTTAATTTTTTAAAATTATAACTAAAATTTCCATTAGCAACACCCAAAGCCTTCTTTGCCAAATTGAAAAGGACAAAACTGGCACAAAGAGAATTTCCAAATTTTTGAAAGGTCATTATGAAACAATAGGATGTAAAAAAAAATTTTTTTTAATGTGACATTAGCCCCTTGAAACAAGTTGAAAGATGGAAAAAGCGAAAATGTGATGCCTATAACCAGGGTGCTCAGTTAGCCGGTTCCTTGCCAAAATAGCCCCAGAATCACAACTCTGTTGCATTCCTCTCGCCTTTCATGTCTGAAGAGTTCTCCTTTGATTAACTGCCTTGCAGTGTGGGACTCCGGGGAAGGCAATGGCACCCCACCCCAGTACTCTTGCCTGGAAAATCCAATGGACAGAGTAGCCTGGTGGGCTGCAGTCCATGGGGTCGCTAACAGTCGGACAGACTGAGCGACTTCTCTTTCACTTTTCTCTTTCATGCATTGGAGAGGGAAATGGCAACCCACTCCAGTATTCTTGCCTGGAGAATCCCAGGGATGGGAGAGCCTGGTGGGCTGCCGTCTATGGGGTCACACAGAGTTGGACACGACTGAAGTGACTTAGCAGCAGCAGCAGCAGTGTGGGACTCCACAGTATTCTGAAGGCGAGCTTGGAACTCAAGACTAATAATGTTAGGGCAGTTTCCCACAGGCAGACCTTCAGGAAGAGGTGGGCACATTAGCCCAATTTGGGCTTTATTCTTCAGGAGCTTCAGGATCTAACAATCCCAAAAGATGAGCTAAAAGGCAACAGAAGAATCAATCTGGAAGACACTCAGTCAAAGCTATTTTCTTCTCCCAACATAAACTCAAAACAGGTATATAACAGAGTTACTTTTTAACTCTAATAGACTTTGAACTTTCTGCTTCTATACACAATGACTAGATTTAACCACTAACGCAACCAAATGTTTGACAAGTCCATCACTGTTGATTGAGTGTGTAATAATCATAGAGGAGTTTCAAACCTGGAGCCCAAAAGAAGCCTTATAGATGTAGGGAGGCTGAGGGAAGGAATTGTTTGTAATCTTGTAAGGAATCAGGTTTCCAGGCAGCTCCTTTTATAAACACACACTGATGGACGTGAGTTTGAGTGAACTCCGGGAGTTGGTAATGGACAGGGAGGCCTGGCGTGCTGCGATTCATGGGGTTGGGGTTGCAAAGAGTCGGACACGACTGAGCAACTGAACTGAGCTGAACTGAAGCTGAACAACTGGCCTGCCAGTCTCATGGGTGTCCTTTCTCAGAGGATAAGGAAACAAAAGTATGAAGGGTGAGAATTTATTTCAGGATTTATACCAGGTACCGCTCAGTTAAAATAGAATCATCTACCGGGGCCCAAAGGAGGGATGAGCAAAAAGGCTTCCTGGCAGGTTCCTTTGTAAGAAAAGCTTGTTTCTCTTTTTAAAGTACTCAGCAATCTGCACTATTACCCAACCCACACACATTTTCTCAAGTCCTCAGTTAGCCTATTTTACCAAATAATAATCACTATCGTATTTTGAGCACCAGGCTAAATTCCAAATTGTATCTCATGTATATCACTCCCCAGAAGGTAAATATTTTCCCCTTATTTTCATAAATGAGGGACATGGAAACTGACTTTTAGAGAGCGTCTGTAAATTGCCCCAGTTTGCACAAATTGCAAAGGTGAGATCTACACCAGGTGTACCCTGGCTCCAAAGTCACCTCTAATCACAGTTAGGTCTAATATAAAGAACAAATATCTAGCCAAACCTTACAACACTGTGCCTCACTTTTTATAATTTCTCATCATCTTAACATTTCATCATGGGGGGCGGGGTGGTGTCAGCCAGAAAATAGCATTGCTTAAAATGCTCAAAATAGACACCACCACAAATTAGCATCCAGAAACCATGACTTACGGGTCCTGATTTGACTCAAAAGCTTATAGCTCATGACTTCTTGATCAAAGAAGCTGCAAGGATGTTTCTGATTTTTAGGAAGAGATATTTCAAATGGCTGAGTTTCAGAGGCAGCAGAAACATTATCTATATTTTGGGGCTGCGTACTATGCAAGCCTGCACTGCAAGCCCTGTCTGTACTCACCCAGCTTCAATACCGAAGAAAGAGCCTGGAGTCCGTGACAGAGACATCAATGGCTTAACGGATAAGAGGACCGTAAGGCCTGAAGCAAGGTCCCCGGGGCAGCACCGCACCAGCCACTGCACCGACCATCGCAGCGAGATGGCGGAAGGCGTGCAGGAAGAGGCGACAAGCTCCACTTCTGGGGAAAAGGGGGCGGTTCCTAATTAAACGGAAACTGACAGCAGGTTGGCTCATCAGTTACCAGGGCAACCAGCAAAGGGGCACACCCCTCACCACCTGTTGATAAGCTATCACAGGGAGATGTGTGTGTGTGTGCTCAGTCATGGCCTACTCTTTGCGACCCCATGGACTGTAACCCGCCACACTCTTCTGTCCATGGAATTTTGCAGGCAAGTGTACTGGAGTGGGTTACCATTTCCCACCCCAGGGATCGAACCCACGTCTCTTGCACTGACAAGCAGATTCTTTATCACTGCGTCACCTGGGACGCCCATAACGGAGATGTTCTGATTTAAAGCTAGAACAATGATCAGCTGGGGCCTGGAATAAGTATGTAGGACGTGTAAGGCACAGGTGAAGCAGGCGTTGGTTGAGTAAGGGATGTACAGAGCCATCTTGATGGCCTAATCATACATATATCCTGGGAGGAAAGAGGGAAGGAAGGAAAGGAGGGAGGAAGAAAGGGAGGGAGGTATCTGCATCGCCTGGAGAACTTATTAAACAGACTTCTCTGCTTTGCCCCCATTACCAATTCATTACCTCAGCTATAGGACCAAAGAATGCATTTCTAGAAAGGTTCAAGACGTTGCTGGTCTCATTCAGAACTGCTGCTGTAGAATAACTGAGGCAGAAGTTCTTAACAGAAGCTGCTCAAATAGTAGCTAAATAGATTTTAAAATAGTAATTTGAAAAATACTATCTCATCTCAAAACACTTCACGCTTCACCAGGAGTTAAAGGGAGATAGGAGACGACTCATTTAGTCAAGAATGGAAAAGAATTAAAATTCAGAAGCTTGGATTTCTCTGGGCAACGAGTGTGTTTTTGGTTGTGCTGTGTTTACTCTTGGAAAAATGTGGCATCCTGCTTTTATTCTCAAAGGGCTTTAAATGCTTATTAAAAAATGTTCTTTGAAATCAAATAGCTCTTTAAAGGCTGTATTTTGATGATTTGATTGTAAATGAATGAAAAGCATATGGATTAAGTCACACATGGTTTTAAAGAACTACAGGCAAAAGTGTCTAATGAGACACATTGAAAGTTTACCAAATTGAAATATTTGAAAGCAAATGTCACTGGATAGAAGAAAACAAACTGATTTTACTCGAATTAGAATGCTAATATAACAAAATGTATGTGTTATATATATATATATATATATATATATATATATGCAATGGTAAGGGCTATTAACCCCTTATTGGGATATATCTTCTCCAACACAGTAAGTTTCTCTTGCATTTTGTTGATAGCTACCTTCACTATGCAAAAACTTTTTTAGTTTGATGTAGTCTCATTAGTTTATTTTTGTTATTGTTCCCCTGGTGGCGGATTCATATTGATGTATGGCAAAACCAATACAATATTGATTCAGTCGTGTCTGACTCTGTGTGACCCCTGTCTCTTATACACATCTAGATGTGTATAAGAGACAGATATATATATATATATATATATATGTAATTTACGTTAAGAATGTGAACATTCCCTTTAGGTATCTGTATTTATCACTTCTGCCAAGGGTCTAATATATTCCCTTTTCGTATTGAAGCTAACCACTCAAATGCACAATTATAAAAAATAAATTTTATTCCGAAATAGGAGTTTTAGACAAATAATTAATAAGATAGATAATATCTGCCTTCTGACTAAGGCTGAGTGATAGCACCTAAGAGGGTTTTTGTATAACCATTAGTGAATGATCTACATGTATAAAACACAATGGTAAAGAATATATTTAGACTTAACTGAGGTTTGTTTTCTTGAAATTTTTTTACTTCCCAAAGCACATTTCAGAACAATGCTTTCCAGTGTTTATTGAAGAGAGAAGGGAAAAGACACAGTAGAAGAGATTCAAAGGCGGATCTACTTTGGCTTTATGTTTCAAAAACAATAAATTTAGAATGAAGAGAAGAAAAAAAATGGTTTGAGGGTTGGAGTTTGAAGATGTGGGTTTCTACAGCTGTGGTTAAGGAAATGGGAGATAATACGAATAGTGAGGAGAGTGGCCCGGCTAAGAGGCTGAAAGCAGAAGGTTCTGAGACAGAGATGCAGGACCTATTTTGAAAGCAGAGTCAGCACGTGAGCTGCACTAGAGAGAATACTAAACGTGACCTCTGCTCCATAACCAAGCATCTTTCCTTCCTGTATGGTAGTTAGAGCCCTCTGTTGGTGGTCTCATATGACTGATTTATTCCTTCTGTTTATTTGTCATGGTTGGTCCTTTCAGAAATTTGTCTTTGTAATTAAAGTTATGATGTTATTAAAGTTTTCACACAAAGTTGTCAGAGAACCAGGTTTCAGGTTTAATGATCATCTCTGTTGGTTTTTCTTTGTTTGCTTGCTTACTTTTTATGTCTTTATTATTGCTTTTCCTCTATCATTGTTGTGCTTCTTCTGTATCCTTTTCCTAGCTTCATGAGTTACATGCTAAATATGTTTGTGTTAATTTTTAAAAGAAATACATCTTAGGCTATAAATCTTTTTCTGATGCTGCTATAGCTGCATCTCACAATTTTCACTGTCATGTGTTTCAAAATTCCAGTTTGTCTCCTGTTTGACCCTTAGTTTACTTAGAATTATGTTTCTAGGTTCCAAAGGTACAACGATACATTTTTTTTAATTTCATTGTTGACTTATAGTCTATGGTGTTTTGGACAGGGACCATGAAATTAATTAGCTGGAGAATTATTAATGTTCCATGTTCCTTGGGGGGAAAAATTGTGTGTTCTCTAATCTCTGCGCTTAATCATATCTAAATCAACTTGGTGAGCACATCATTAAATTGTTCTATATAGTTAAGTTTTACCTTGCTGGTCTATTATTTATGACACTCCTCATACACTCTTTGTTGTTCTTCAGTCACCAACTCATGTCCAACGCTTCACGACCCCATGAACTGCAGCACATCAGGCTTCCCTCTCCATCACCATATGTAAGCTATTTATTAGTTTCTGCCTTATCTCTTTAGATTTCTTTTTGAATACACAAGAAGATACACATATTTTTTATTTCCCCTTTCTCTTACACAATCGAGTATGTATAATTTTTGTACTTTGATTTTTTACTTTAGCAATATATCCTAAAAAGCACACTCTATGAGTTCAAAGGTCTGCTCTTTATCTTTTCTTACCACTATATGTACTCTATTGTATAAATATACCATAATTTAGTCATGCAGTTTCTAATATATGGACAAGTTACAATTACCATTTTGAAGCATAATTCTGTATGTATATATTTTCAATTTGGGGAGGTATATCTTTAGGATAAATTGATGTGGGGTGGGAGGTGGGAGGGGGGTTCATGTTTGGGAGTTCATGTACACCCGTGGCCGATTCATGTCAATGTATGCCAAAACCAATACAGTACTGTAAAGTAAAATAAAGTAAAAATAAAAAATTTTTAAAAAGAAGTGGGTTAATGGGCTCCAGTGTCGTCCACCTCATTGGAACTGATTCAAATGTATTCTTTTTGGTGGCTGAGTAATATTCCATTGTGTATGTGTACCACAGCTTTCTTGTCCATTCATCTGCTGAGGGACATCTGGGTTGCTTCCATGTCCTGGATATGAAACTAGAACACTTTCTAACACCATACACAAAAATAAACTCCAAATAGATTAAAGATCTAAACATAAGATCAGAAACTATAAAACTCCTAGAGGAAAACGGGCAAAACACTCTCTGACATAAACAGCAGGATCCTCTCTGACCCACCTCCCAGAATATTGGAAATACAAGCAAAAATAAACATTAACTGTTAATTTAAAAAAAAAAAAAAAAAGAAGTGGGTTGCTAAATCAAAAAGGAAATGCATATGTAGTTTTGTTATATATTGCCAAATTCTTCTGCATCGAGGATGCCCCATTTTTTCATTCCCGTCTGCAATAAATCAGAGTGATTGTTTCCTCACAGCCTGGCTAACAGAAAGTGATGTTAAGCTTTTAAATTTTTGTCAACCTGGTAGGTGAGAAATGTTATCTCAGCATACTTTTGATTTGAATTTCTCTTATTATGAATAAAATTGAACATATTTTCATATGTTTAAGAGCCATTTACATCATTTTTGTGAATTGTCAGTTCCTGTCTCTTATTTTTCAATTAAATATTTCACCCTTTTCCCCCAAATATTATTTTTAAATATATTAGAGCTTTCAACACTTTATTCTGTGATACATATTGCAGACTTTTTTTCATGATTTGTCATTTGTCTTTTGATTTTGTTAATGTTTTTTCCCATGGAAAGGGTCTTTTATAATTTTATAAAATTTATCAGTCTTTTCTCTTATTCCGTCATGATTTTAAGTCATATTTAGGAAACCCTATCCTATACATGAAGCCCCAGGTGGCACTAGTGATAAGGAATCTGCCTACCAATGCAGGAAACACAAGAAACACAGGCTCTGTCCCTAGGTTGGGAAGATCCCCTGGAGAAGGGCATGATAACCCACTCTTGTATTCTTGCCTGGAGAATCCCATGGACAGAGGAGCTTGGCAGGCTACAGTCCATGAAGTCACAAAGAGTCAGACATGACTGAGGCACAAACACACATACATGGGTTGTAGACAAATTCACCAATGTTTTCTTCTAGCTTCATCTTTTGTTTAGATCTATGATCCATTGATGTTTATTCTTTTGTATGGTGTGAAGAATAGATCTACCATTTTTTCCCAATGACTATCCAGTTGTCTCAATACCATTTCTTTATCAGTTCCATCCCTGCTGCAGCAATTTTTAATACCCTTTATTCTATGATAAATTTATGTATGTACCTGGGTCTATTTGAACTTTCTATTCTATTTCACTGACCTGAATTTTTATGCACCAGTACTTCATTATTTTATTGTTGCTTACCTTAATTATTGTTGATTACCTCAACTTTTTTATAGAGAGCCCTTATAGTCCCTCCCCTGTCAACCCATAGCAGTTTCTTTTCATTGTTTATTGGCTATAATTATGTTTCTTTTTTCATATATATTCTAGTATCAACTTGATTACCTCCAGATAAAAGGCTTGGTGGTATATTTGTTGGGAATCACCAATGTATTAATTAAGGAGAATGATACTGAGATATCTTATCCTAGACTAAGAATGTGCCATTTATATTATTTAGGGGTACTCTCTAATACATAAGTTTTGTACATTTCTTAAGTCAATCCTAAGCATTTTTGTCTTTGGCAGGGAAATGATATATTATATATGGGTCTTCTCTTCCATTATAATTCCTAAATAATGTTATCTGTGTATATGAAAGCTATTTCTTTTTACTTATTAATTTTATATCTTGCTACCTTGTTAAATTCTTTCAATGCTCAAGTTAGTTTTGTCCTTGATTCTGTAAAGTTTCTATTCACCGTAAATAACAAACACCGATGATGATACTCGATTTGGGGTCCAGAATCAAAGTGTAAATAATCCTCAATATCAGACATTTTTTGATGGAATTTTGTTTTTTAATCTATGCTACAACTATGTAATCCATGCTCCTCTGTCTCACCTTGCATACCTACAGACTAGCAATAGCAGTGGAAACTCCTTTGGTAGCTCCTCATGAACTAGTATGTCTTTGCTGCTGCTGCTGCTACNGGTCTTAGTTTCACATTTTAATCCTCAATATCAGACATTTTTTGATGGAATTTTGTTTTTTAATCTATGCTACAACTATGTAATCCATGCTCCTCTGTCTCACCTTGCATACCTACAGACTAGCAATAGCAGTGGAAACTCCTTTGGTAGCTCCTCATGAACTAGTATGTCTTTGCTGCTGCTGCTGCTACTAAGTCACTTCAGTCGTGTCTGACTCTGTGTGACCCCATAGACGGCAACCCACCAGGCTCCCCCATCCCTGGGATTCTCCAGGCAAGAAGTGGGTTGCCATTTCCTTCTCCAATGCAGGCTGTAATTTGATTTTGTGATATTCTCTGTCTCCTAGAAATACCATAGGCATGGGTCATTTATGGTTACTTTATGTTCCATTTTTATTATGAAGGTTTGCAAAGAGCTCTGGATTTGGCTGGTCATCTCTATCCTAGATCCAACCAAAACTCTCCCTTATCTCTTTAAATATTTATTTCTCTTATCTCTTTTCAGAACCCATATTATACATGTATTGAACTCTCTCATTCTACCATCCATGTCTCTTAATTTTCCATTTGTGTTTGCATAATTTTCAAATTTTATTTTCTGTCTCTTTGTTTCTGCTGTATACTATTCTCATATGTATCTTCTAATTAATTAATTCTAACTTCAACTATATTTAATTCTCCCATGTAGATTTCTTTCCCAAATTATTCTTTCATGACTCCTGGATCTCTAAGATAATAGTTTGTACTTAATATTTCATTACTTTGCTGACTAAGGTCTATCTAGTCAAGGCTATGGTTTTTCCAGTAGTCATGTATGGATGTGAGAGTTGGACTGTGAAGAAAGCTGAGCGCCGAAGAATTGATGTTTTTGAACTGTGGCGTTGGAGAAGACTCCTGAGAGTCCCTTGGACTGCAAGGAGATCCAACCAGTCCATTTTGAAGGAGATCAACCCTGGGATTTCTTTGGAAGGAATGATGCTAAAGCTGAAACTCCAGTACTTTGGCCACCTCATGCGAAGAGTTGACTCATTGGAAAAGACTCTGATGCTGGGAGGGATTGGGGGCAGGAGGAGAAGGGGACGACAGAGGATGAGATGGCTGGATGGCATCACGGACTCGAGGGACGTGAGTCTGAGTGAACTCTGGGAGTTGGTGGTAGACAGGGAGGCCTGGCGTGCTGCGATTCATGGGGTTGCAAAGAGTCGGACACGACTGAGCGACTGAACTGAACTGAATATTTCATAGGTATATACTTAAAAGTATTATGAGTTTTAAGACATATAGATCAGTGGAATACAAGAGAGAGCCCAGAAATAAACCCACACAACTACAGTCAATTAATCTTCAACAAAAAAGCCAAAAATATACAATGGAGAAGAAACAATTACTTCAGCAAATGGTACTGGGAAAGCAGGACAGTCGCATATAAATCAATGAAGTTAGAACACTCTCTCACACCATACACAAAAATAAATGCCAAATAGCTTAAAACTGAAATATAAGATGTGACACCACAAAAATCCCAGAATAGAATATAGGCAAAATATTCTCAGACATAAATTTCAATAATATTTTCTGGGCCCCTTTGGTGGTCTAGTGATAAAGAATCTCCCTGCCAGTGAAGGGGACTTAGATTTGATCCGTGGTCCAGGAAGATCCTACATGCCTCAGAGCAACTAAGCCCATGTGTCAAAAATACTGAGCCTGTGGTCTAGAACCTGGGAGCCCCACCACTGAGCCCATGTGCTTCAACTACTGAAGCCCGTGTGCCTATAGCCCATGCTCTGCAACAAGAGAAGCCACAGGAATGAGAAGCCTGCCTATCCCAACTAGAAAGTAGCCTCCACTAGCTGCAACTGGAGAAAAAGCTTACACAACAATGAAGTCAAAAATAAATAAATAGTTTTTTAAATAATAATAATATTTTCTTAGTTAATTCCCCCAAGGCAAAAGAAATAAAAGCAAAAATAAAATGGGACTTCATCAAACAAAATGTTTTCCACAGCAAAGAAAATAATAAAATAAAACAAAAAGACAGACTATACAGTGGGAGAAATTATTGTAAATAATGTGAACAACATGAGATTGATTTCCAAAATATACAGGAAGCTCGTGCAACCCAAGGGTTTTCCTCGTGGCTCAGATGGTAAAGGATCTGCCTGCAATGTGGGAGACCTGGTTCATCCCCTGGGTTGGGAAGATCCCCTGGAGGAGGGCATGGCAACCCCCTCCAGCATTCTTGCCTGAAGAATCCCCATGGACAGGGGAGCCTGGTGGGCTACAGTTCATGGGGTTGCAAAGAGTTGGACATGACTGAGCGACTAAGCACAGCATGCAACTCAAACAAACAGATAACTCAATCAAAAAATGATCAGAAGAGCTAAATACACATTTCTCTAAAGACACAGTTCAGTTCAGTTCAGCCGCTCAGTCGTGTCCAACTCTTTGCGACCCCATGAATCGCAGCACACCAGGCCTCCCTGTCCATCACCAACTCCCAGAGTTCACTTAGACTCACGTCCATCAAGTCCATGATGCCATCCACCCATCTCATCCTCGGTCATCCCCTTCTCCTCCTGCCCCCAATCCCTCCCAGTATCAGAGTCTTCTCCAATGAGTCAACTCCTCACATGAGGTGGCCAAAGTACTGGAGTTTCAGCTTCAGCATCATTCCCTCCAAAGAAGTCCCAGGGCTAATCTCCTTCAGAATGGACTGGTTGGATCTCCTTGCAGTCCAAGGGACTCTCGAGAGTCTTCTCCAACATCACAGTTCAAAAGCATCAATACTTCAGTGCTCAGCCTTCTTCACAGTCCAACTCTCACATCCATACATGACCACTGGAAAAACCATAGCCTTGACTAGACAGACCTTAGTTGGCAAAGTAATGTCTCTGCTTTTCAATATGCTATCTAGGTTGGTCATAACTTTTCTTCCAAGGAGTAAGCGTCTTTTAATTTCATGGCTGCAGTCACCATCTGCAGTGATTTTGGATACCCCAAAAATAAAGTCTGACACTGTTTCCACTGTTTTCCCATCTGTTTCCTATGAAGTGATGGGACCAGATGCCATGATCTTCATTTTCTGAATGTTGAGCTTTAAGCCAACTTTTAAAGAACACAAGCAGATAGCAAATAGGCACATGAAAAATGTTCAACATCACAGATTATTAGAGAAATGCAATCCAAAACTACAATGAGTCAGAAAACTATAAGACATTGATGAAATAAAAGATGACACAACACATGGAGAGATATACCATGTTCTTGGATTGGAAACATCAATACTAGAAGAATCAATCAAAGCAGTCTACAGATTCAATGCAATCTCTATCAAATTACCAAGGCATTTTTCACAGAATTAGAACAAGAAATTTACAGTTTGAATAGAAATACAAAAGAAAAGCCAAAGCAATCTTGAGAAAGAAGAAAAAAACTGGAGGAATCAGGCTCCCTGACTTCACATTACACTACAAAGCTACAGTAATCAAGAGAGTATGCTACTGGCACAAAAACAGAAATATAGCTCAATGGACAGGATAAAAAGCCCAGAGATAAAACTATGCACCTACGGTGACTCAATCTATGATAAAGGAAGTGATGTGAAGTAAAGTCACTCAGTCGTGTCTGACTCTTTGCGACCCCATGGACTGTAGCCTACAAGGCTCCTCTGTCCATGGCATTTTCTAGGCAAGAAACTGGAGTGGGTTGCCATTCCTTTCTCCAGGGGATTGTCTCGGCCCAGGGATCTAACATGGGTCTCCCGCATTGCAGGCAGATGCTTTACTGTCTGAGCCACCAGCGAAACCCATGACAAAGGAGGCAAGAATATAACGTGGAGAAAAGACAGTCTCTTCAATAAGTCGTGCTGGGAAAGCTAGACAGCTACATGTAAAAGAATTAAATTAATATATTACCTAACACCATGGCTTCCCTAGTGGCTGAGACTGTAAAGAATCTGCCTCCGATGAGGGAGACCTGGGTGTGATCCCTGGGTTGGGAAAATCCCCTGGAGGAGGTCACAGCACCCACTCCAGTACTCTTGCCTGGAGAATCCCCATGGATAGAGGAGGCTGGAGGGCTACAGTCCATGGGATTGCAAAGAGTTCATCACAACTGAGCGACTAACACAGCACACACACACCTGATACCATACACAAAAATAAACTCAAGATGGATTAAGCACCTAAATGTAAGACTGGACACCATTAAACTCTTAGAGGAAACATAGGCAGCAGACTCTCTGACATAAATCGCAGCAAGTATTTTTTGATCTACCTCCTAGAATAACAAAAATAAAAACAAAAATAAATGGCACCTAACTAAACTATAAAGTTTTTGCACAGAAAAGGAAACCATAAATAACACAAAAAGACAACCCTCAGAATGGGAGAAAGTATTTGCAAAAGAGGCAACTAATAAGGGACTAATCTCCAAAATGTACTAATAGCTCATTCAGCTCAATATTAAAAGAAAAAAAAATCAAAAATGGGCAGAAGACCTAAATAGACATTTTTCCAAAGGAGACATACAGATGGCCAACAAACCCATAAAAAGATGCCTAACACCACTAACTATCAAAGAAATGCAAACCAACCAAAACTACAGTGACACATCACCTCACAATGATCAGAACGGCCATTATCAAAAAATCCACAAACAATAAATGCTGAAGAGGGTGTGGAGAAAAGGGAACCCCGCTACACTGTTGGTGGAACGTAAATTGATATAGCCACTATAGATAACAGTATGAAGGTTCCTTTAAAAACTAAAAATAGAGCTACCATGTGACCCTGCAACTCCTCGGCAAATATCCAGAGAAAAACATGATCTAAAAGGATACATCCTCCACAGTCTTAACTGCAGCATTGTTTGCAATAGCCAAGACATGGAAGCAACCTAAATGTTCACCAACTGCTGCTGCTGCTAAGTCACTTCAGTCGTGTCCGACTCTGTGTGACCCCATAGACGGCAGCCCACCGGGCTCCCCCATCCCTGGGATTCTCCAGGCAAGAATACTGGAGTGGGTTGCCATTTCCTTCTCCAATGCATGAAAGAGAAAAGTGAAAGTGAAGTCGCTCAGTCTGTCCGACTGTTAGCGACCCCATGGACTGCAGCCCACCAGGCTACTCCATCCATTGGATTTTCCAGGCAAGAGTACTGGGGTGGGGTGCCATTGCCTTCCCCGACAGAAGGATGGAAAAAGAAGCTGTGGTACATATATACAATAAAGTTATTCAGTCATAAAAAGAAAGGAAGTTGTGCAATTTGCAGAGACCTGGATAGACCTAGAGACTGTCAGATGGAGTGAAGTTAAGTCAGAAAGAAAAAAATAAATATGGTATAATATTGCTTATATGTAGAATATAAAAATTGGTACATATGAACTTATCTGCAAAGCAGAAATAGAGACACAAATGTAGAGAACAGCTGTATGGATACCAAGCAATGAAGATGTGGTGGGATGAATTGGGAGAACAGGATTGGCATATATACACTGCTGCTGCTGCTGCTGCTAAGTCGCTTCAGTCATGTCTGACTCTGTGAAAACACATAGATGGCAGCCCATCAGGCTCCCCTGTCCCTGGGATTCTCCAGGCAAGAACACTGGAGTGGGTTGCCATTTCCTTCTCCAATGCATGAAAGAGAAAAGTGAAAGTGAAGTCGCTCAGTCATGTCTGACTCTTAGATAACTAATGAGAACCTATTGTATAGCACAGAAAACTCTACTCAAGCTCTGTGGTGATCTAAATGGGAAGGAAAACCCAAAAAAAATGGAATATATATATATATATATATATATATAGTTGATTCATATTTCTGTACAGCAGAAACTAACACAATATTGTAAAACAACTATATGCCAATAAAAATTAATCTTAAAAAATACAATGAAGTATCACTTTATACCGGTCAGAATGGCCATCATCAAAAAGTCTACAAATAGTGTTGGAGAGGGTGTAGAGAAAAGGGAATCCTCCTACACTATGAGTGCAAATGTAAACTGGTACAGCCACTATGGAAAACATTCAGGAAGTTCCTTAAAAAACTAAAACTAGAGTAATGGCATGATCCAGTAATCCCATTCCTGGGCATATATCCTGAAAAGAAAAAGCCTAATTTGAAAACATGCAAGCACTCCAACATTTATAACAGCACTAATTACAATAGCCAATCTCAAAAATGACAGAATGATCTCTGTTCATTTCCAAGGCAAACCATTCAATATCACAGTAATCCAAGTCTATGCCCTGACTATTAATGCTGAAGAAGTTGAACGGTTCTATGAAGACCTACAAAACCTTCTAGAGCTAATACCCAAAAAAGATGTCCTTTTCATAATAGGGGGCTGGAATGTAAAAGTAGGAAGTCAAGAAACACCTGGAGTAACAGGCAAATTTGGCCTTGAGTACAGAATGAAGAAGGGCAGAAGTTAATAGAGTTTTGCCAAGAGAATGCATTGGTCTTAGCAAACCCTTCCAACTACACAAGAGAAGACTCTACACATGGACATCACCAGATGGTGAATATTAAAATCAGACTGATTATATTCTTTGCAGCCAAACATAGAGAAGCTCTATACAGTCAGCAAAAACAAGACCAGGAGCTGACTGTGGCTCAAATCATGAACTCCTTATTACCAAATTCAGACTTAAATTGAAGAAGGAAGGGAAGACCACTAGACCATTCAGACCAACCAAATAGACCATTCAGGTATGACCTAAATCAAATCCCTAATGATTATACAGTGGAACTGACAAATAGATTTAAGGGACTAGATCTGATAGACAGACTGCCTGTCTGGTTTTAGAAAAGACAAAGAGAGAGGAATCAAAGATCAAATTGCCAACATCCGTTCGATCATGGAGAAAGCAAGCGAGTTCCAGAAAAACATCTATTTCTGCTTATTGACTATGCCAAAGCTTTGACTGTGTGTATCACAATAAACTGTGGAAAATTCTGAATAAGATGGAAATACCAGACCACCTAACCTGCCTCTTGAGAAATCTGTATGCAGGTCAGGAAGCAACAGTTAGAACTGGACATGGAACAACAGACTGGTTCCAAATAGGAAAAGGATTACATCAGGGCTGTATATTGTCACTCTGCTTATTTAACTTATATGCAGAGTACATCATGAGAAGGGCTGGGCTGGAAGAAGCACAAGCCAGAATCAAGATTGCCAGGAGAAATGCCAATAACCTCAGATATGCAGATGACACCACCCTTATGGCAGAAAGTGAAGAAAACTAAAGACCTTCTTGATGAAAGTAAAGAGGAGAGTGAAAATGTTGGCTTAAAGCTCAACATTCAGAAAACGAAGATCATGGCATCTGATCCCATCACCTCATGGCAAATAGATGGGGAAACAGTGTCAGACTTTATTTTTTTGGGTTCCAAAATCACTGCAGATGGTGATTGCAGCAATGAAATTAAAAGATGCTTACTCCTTGAAAAGAAAATTATGACCAACCTAGATAGCATATTGAAAAGCAGACACATTACTCTGCCAACCAAGGTCCGTCTAGTCAAGGCTATGGTTTTTCTAGTGATCATGTATGGAGAGTTGGACTGTGAAGAAGGCTGAGTGCTGAAGAATTGATGCTTTTGAACTGTGGTGTTGGAGAAGACTCTTCAGAGTCTCTTGGACTTCAGGAGGTCCAACCAGTCCATTCTAAAGGAGATCAGGCCTGGGTGTTCACTGGAAGGACTAATACTAAAGCTGAAACTCCAATACTTGGCCACATCATGCAAAGAATTGACTCACTGGAAAAGACCCTGATGCTTGGAGGGACTGGGGACGACAGAGGATGAGATGGCTGGATGGCGTCACTGACTTGATGGACATGAGTCTGAATAAACTCTGGGAGTTGGTGATGGACAGGGAGGCCTGGCGTGCTGCGATTCATGGGGTCGCAAAGAGTGGGACATGACTGAGCGACTGAACTGAACTGAATCCTTGGAAGAAAATTTGTGACCAACCTAGACAGCATAGTAAAAAGCAGAGATGTTGCTTTGCCAACAAAGGTCCATCTAGTCAAGGCTATGGTTTATCCAGTAGTCATGTATGGATGTGAGAGTTGGACTATAAGGAAAGCTGAACGATGAAGAATTGATGCTTTTGAACTGTGGTGTTGGAGAAGACTCTTGAGAGTCCCTTAGACTGCAAGGAGATCAAACCAGTCCATCTTAAAGGAAATCGGTCCTGAATATTCATTGGAAGGACTGATGATGAAGCTGAAACTCTGATACTTTGGCCACCTGCTGCAAAGAACTGACTCATTTGAAAAGACCCTGATGCTGGAAAAGATTCAAGGTAATAGGAGAAGGGAACAACAGAGGATGAGGTGGTTTGATGGCATCACTGACTCAATGGACATGAGTTTGGGTAAACTCTGGGAGTTGTTGATGGACAGAGAGGCCTGGTGTGCTGCATCCATGGGGTCGCAAAGAGTCAGACACAACTGAGTGACTGAACTGAACTGATTTACAATAGCCAAGACACGTAAGCAATCTGAAAGTCCATCAACAGACAAATGAATAAAGAAGATGCATAAAGTAATATAATGAAGTATTCCTCAGCCACAAAGTGAAATAATGCCATTTGCAGCAACATACAAGGAC
The DNA here is from genome assembly GCA_006410675.1 of Oreotragus oreotragus. Classification (NCBI taxonomy): domain Eukaryota; kingdom Metazoa; phylum Chordata; class Mammalia; order Artiodactyla; family Bovidae; genus Oreotragus; species Oreotragus oreotragus. The sequence continues at coordinate 753,882 of SJYX01010114.1, read as the reverse complement.
CGAGCAATTTTTATTCTGAATCTGACAGAGAAAAACAAATATATGATGCTGCATATCACTTATATGTGGAATCTAAAAAACTAATACAAATGAACTTATTTACAAAACAGAACCAACCCACAGATATAGAAAATAAACTTATGGTTACCAAAGGGAAAAGGACAGAGGGAATGATAAATTAGAAGTATGAGATTAACACATACATACTATATGTAAAACAGACAAACAAGAATTCACTGCATAGTATATGGAACTGTATTCAATATTCTTATAACCTATAATGAAAAAGAATCTGAAGCAATACACCTAAAATTAACACAATATGGTAAGTCAACTGTAGTTTAGTAAATTAAATAATTTTGAGGTATTTAGAGTTTTAAAAGGTTATAGAGTTTCAAATATTTCCCGTTACCTAGTAAGTACTCATAAATGTTGGCTATTGTTATTGCACTCATCTCACACGCTAGTAAAGTAATGCTCAAAATTCTCCAAGCCAGGCTTCAGCAATATGTGAACTGTGAACTCCCTGATGTTCAAGCTGGTTTTAGAACAGGCAGAGGAACCAGAGATCAAATTGCCAACATCCGCTGGATCATGGAAAAAGCAAGAGACTTCCAGAAAAACATCTATTTCTGCTTTCTTGACTATGCCAAAGCCTTTGACTGTGTGGATCACAATAAACTGTGGAAAATTCTGAAAGAGATGGGAATACCAGACCACCTAACCTGCCTCTTGAGAAATCTGTATGCAGGTCAGGAAGCAACAGTTAGAACTGCACATGGAACAACAGACTGGTTCCAAATAGGAAAAGGAGTAC
>SJYX01010114.1:738753-749722 GCA_006410675.1 Oreotragus oreotragus | reverse complement strand
GTCACTTCAGTCGTGTCCGACTCTGTGTGACCCCATAGACGGCAGCCCACCAGGCTCCCCCACCCCTGGGATTCTCCAGGCAAGAATACTGGAGTGGGTTGCCATTTCCTTCTCCAATGCATGAAAGAGAAAACTGAAAGTGAAGTCGCTCAGTCTGTCCGACTGTTAGCGACCCCATGGACTGCAGCCCACCAGGCTACTCCGTCCATTGGATTTTCCAGGCAAGAGTACTGGGGTGGGGTGCCATTGCCTTCCCCGTCTCTTCCTCTACAAATATCAAAATCCTAGGCACCAGCCATTTAGACCTATATCTACTTTTCATAAATCCATTATCCAATTTGATTTCACCTTCCACATACCCCTCTTTCTGGAACCTCTTTTGGGTCCTGGCTTGGTGTGTATCCAAAAATTCTTTTGTTGAATTTTATAATAACAGTAATAATAAAATCTGAAACATTTATAGCACTTTTTATAGCCTCGCTTCAAAAGCCAAGATAAGTGTTCTTTCCATCCACATCTGATAAGAAATTCCCTCCAGCAACATCCCGAACTTAGGTTGAAAACTGCCCAGTGGAATTTATATCTGTGCAAATTCTGAGAATTTTGGAAACAGATTTAGCAATATCCTAGAACAGTGTAAGTTCCAAAGAAAAAGGTGAAACTGTTGACAGCTCGCCGTATGGAGGGACTAGGGGAACACTTGCACACCCATATGTATATAGAATCAGCTTAAGTACTTTGACTTTAATTACTTTAGACTATAACTATACAAAAAGAATTATATTAAGAAGGAAAGGCTTGACACTCAGATTCCCTTTAGGGGATTTATTATTTCGGAAACCTGAGTCAAATCCTCCAAGCCAAATTTAAAAGAAACATTGTCAGCAAATAGGAGATAAGGAAAAAAGAAAGAGAAGGAAAAAAGAGACACCAACTTGAACATACTCGAGCGTGCAGATGAGGGAAAATGGCATCATATTGTTGTTGATCAACAACATTGGCTGTAAAAACCCTTTTTTAACCTTAGTGGGTCAAAGCCAGCCAGGTTTCCTGCTAAAAAAGGACACTGCTGTGAATAATACAGAGGAGAAAAGGAGGACTTGGAGAGACTGGGCAGAGCCTAGGCAAAGGATGAAGGAGACGATGGAGCTGGAGGCCAGGGCTCTGAAGGAAACACTTTAGTCTGCTAATCCAGTGGTTGCAAAGGGAAATACACAATAATATGCAAACTACCAAAAACTACACTTGGATTTTTTTGTGGAACCTGGTGAAAAGATGGGGTTTTGCATCAAAGTGTGTTTGAAGCTGGAAAGGATCCCATGCAGACAGGGGAAAATTCCTACATCTGGGTTATGGTAGGAATTGGATCTCTTAAAAGGTTATAGTAGGAATTGTTTCTCAACATCATAAAAATTTTAATGTATATAGTGGGAGGAAATATGTTTATTGTAAGAAAAGATGGAAAATCTAGAGAAACGATCTTACAGAATGTTTTTGTTGTTGAACCAGGGTCTCTCTTCATAACTACCCTGGTGGCTTCAGTTAGAAACACTGCATCTGAAATACTTCTGATAAGTATTAAAGGTATTAGCCCCCAGGACCACCATCAGTAGGAATAGAATTAATACTTGCTAATCAGCCCAGCACTGTATTGCCTTAAGCAGTTCAGGTGGCCAAATGTAGATGAGATGCAGAAATCACACATCCCTTCTCTTCCTGTGTGTTCTTGCCTAGCGTCTGTAGCTCTCCTGGCTATAAACTGTTCCTTCCTAGCAGCAACATATAATGATTTCACTGGCTCTTCTTATTCATTAATACCAGCTGCTTAGCAATGCCTGAAGGTATCTGAAGAAATATGTGTAGATGTTTTTACCATATGGTTTTTTTAAAAGCTGATGAAGCCCTTTCATGTAAATCTGGGGCTGGCCAGGCACAGTGAGCGCATAGCAGTCCAGCAAAGTGAAAAGAGGATCAAACCTTCCAACAAAAGAAGAATTCATTTCTTTGTCACTTTTGACTAACGACCTTCTTTGTACCTGAGTTAACTAAGATGATCTAAATATATCTCAGGCAGTGTCACCACTGTGAATTTATTAAACTATATTTCAAAGATTACTCTTTATTACAAGCATTGAACTGGACCATGATAACCCTTTTGATGAATATGAATCTCTTCTGTAGAGTTGTTTCAGGTTGACAGTTACTTGCATTATAATTTCTTATTTAAGGGTGCTGCTCAACAATAGGTTTTTATCTGAGATGTTTCTTTTATGTGGAATTTAGTTAACTTTCCAGTAATTATTTATTCTGATCCAGGTACTGTATTATGTTCTGAGGATAGGATAGTGAATAAATTAGACATGATCCCTGCCTGCAAAAACTTCTAGAAGAAAACAAAAGCAGAAGCAATGGTGTGAGTGTACTAAGTGTGATGAAGAAAAAGATGTATGTAACAGGTGGGTCTAATCTAGTCCATGGAGTCAGAGAAGATGATATCCTGGAGAAAGTATATTTCAACTGAGACTTTCCAGGGACAGAAGTGTTGCAGTTAGTTAGAAGGGCAGAGAGAAGAGTGTTGCTAGAAGAAGGATGGTGTACATGGGGAAAAAGCCCTGAGTAGCAAAGAGGATTTGCGTTTAAGTCACTTGCAAGTCATTGGTGTGGCTGGAGCTAAGTGAGTGTGTGTAATTGCTGACCGCCTAGACTGCTGATAACTGAGACATGTAGACCCAGGTCATCACGTGGTGTCATGTGAACATTATTGATTAATGCTGAATGGCAAGATGAAATTATGAACAGCAGTCCTGGAATGCAGTCAGCTTTTAAGGAGAGAAGCAATGTTCACCTGAACATAATATTCTTGTACAAGACAGGTGGAAGCTGGCTGACAACAGGATATCCATGCACATGTTTTAAAGTTGATAATAAACTGAAGACACATTTTGAATGCATAATGACTCACAAATCAAATGAACAAACATATTTGTAAAGCAGCATGAGAAATCCAAAGATAGACTGTTTATCCAGAGAAGCAAAGTGTTTGTTACTTTGCGATTATTAATCTTTTTTAAGAAAAGATTGATCAACCTGCTGCTGAAAGTAGCAAAAAAACAAAAACAAAAAAACAAAGATTTAATAAATAGACAATCTCAGCCGCTGAAGCTGCAATAACAAAGCAAAAAATTAAAACAATCATTACATATTTGCAGATTAAAAACAAGACTTAAATGCATGCAATGTGGAAAGGACTTTTAGCCAGAATTTGGTGTTCATGGTCATTTTAGAACCATAAAAATTACCTAAGCTGATGGTGTTTGCTCCTCTCATGAAGTTGACTTTTGAGTTAAAACAAAATCACTAAGTTTCAAGACCTCCCAGGTGGTCCAGTGGCTAAGACTCCATGCTCTCAATGCAGGAGACCCAGGTTTGATCCCTGGTCAGAACTAGATCTGGAGAAGGCAATGGCTCCCCACTCCAGTACTCTTGCCTGGAAAATCCCATGGACAGAGGAGCCTGGTAGACTGCAGTCCATGGAGTCGCTAAGAGTCAGATACGACTGAGTTACTTCACTTTCACTTTTCACTTTCATGCACTGGAGAAGGAAATGGCAACCCACTCCAGTGTTCTTGCCTGGAGAGTCCCAGGGATGGGGGAGCCTGGTGGGTTGCCATCTATGGGGTTGCACAGAGTCGGACACGACTGAAGTGATTTAGCAGCAGCAGAACTAGATCCCAAATGCAACAACTAAGAAAATTCCCCATGCTACAAGTAAAGACCTTGCATGCTGCAACTAAGACCTGGCACAGATATATTAGTTAACTTATATGCAGAGAACATCATGAGAAACGCTGGGCTGGAGAAAGCACAAGCTGGAATCAAGATTTCCAGGAGAAATATTAATAACCTCAGATATGCAGATGACACCACCCTTATGGCACAAAGTGAAGAACTAAAGAGCTTCTTGATGAAAGTGAAAGAAGAGAGTGAAAAAGTTGGCTTAAAGCTCAACATTTAGAAAACAAAGATCATGGCATCAGGTCCCATCACTTCATGGCAAATAGATGTGGAAATAGTGGAAACAGTGGCTGACTTTATTTTGGGGGTGTTCCAAAATCACTGCAGATGGTGATTGCAGCCATGAAATTAAAAGACGCTTACTCTTTGGAAGGAAAGTTATGACCCAACTCCTGCTGCTGCTGCTGCTAAGTCACTTCAATCGTGTCCGACTCTGTGCAACCCCATAGATGGCAGCCCACCAGGCTCCCCTGTCCCTGGGATTCTCCAGGCAAGAGCACTGGAGTGGCTTGCCATTTCCTTCTCCAATTTATGAAAGTGAAAAGTGAAAGTGAAGTCGCTCAGTCGTGTCCCACTCTTAGCGACCACATGGACTGCAGCCTACCAGGCTCCTTCGTCCATGGGATTTTCCAGGCAAGAGTACTGGAGTGGGTTGCCATTGCCTTCTCCAATGACCCACCTAGATAGCATTAAAAAGCAGAGACATCACTTTGTCAACAAAAGTCCATCTAGTCAAGGCTATGGTTTTTCCAGTGGTCATGTATGGATGTGAGAGTTGGACTATAAGGAAAGCTGAGCACCAAAGAATTGATGCTTTTGAACCGTGGTATTGGAGAAGACCCTTGAGAGTCCTTTGGACTGCAAGGAGATCCAACCAGTCCATCCTAAAGGAGATCAGTCCTGGGTGTTCATTGGAAGGACTGATGCTAAAGCTAAAACTCTAATACTTTGGCCACCTGATGCGAAGAGCTGACTCATCTGAAAAGACCCTGAAGCTGGGAAAGATTGAGGACAGGAGGAGAAGGGGACGACAAAGGATGAGATGGCTGGATGGCATCACTAACTCGATGGACATGGGTTTGGGTGGACTCTGGGAGTTGGTGATGGACAGGGAGGCCTGGCGTGCTGCAATTCATGGGGTCTCAAAGAGTCAAACATAACTGAGTGACTGAACTGAACTGAGATAAAATCACAAAGTTTCTCCTCTTATCTGAGGTCCCCAGTTCAGTTTAGACATCATCAAAAGCACACATTCTTTGTTCTTGTCATTTCTTGGCCTCAAAATAGACAATTGAAATTATATTATTGGTCAGGTAGAGAAGGAAAATATATACATTTGTCTTCACATTTACTGCTGTTTGAGCTTGGGAGAATTTGCCACTTTACAAAATAGCTGTGAAGAACTAAAAACAGCCACAATTTTTTACCTCCTTCCCATCCAGAGGTGGGATCTAGGATAACATCTCTTAAATCTTGGCAGGCTCTGGGATTGCTCTGACCAATAGATCATAGAAAAGGTAATTCTGGGCCAGTTTCCATGCTGGAAGAACATGGCAGCATCTACTTCCTGTCTCTTCAAACACTACTCTGGGGGACACCTGACCCTGTGTAATGAGTTCCATGTCCTGAGACTACCTTGCTCAGGAAGAGCCAAGCTCATCATTTGGAGCAGTTCCATGGCGAGAAAGATGCCTGAGCAGCCTCCAGCCGTTCCAAACCATTCCAGGCACCCAGGCATTGAGTGGGGAGCTGTATTGGAGGTCCAGTTGAACCTTCAAAGGACTCCAGCCTCATCTTACATCTGACTGAAACCACACGAGGAACCCCAAGTGAGAACTGTCCCACTGAGTAGTCGACCCACTGAATCATGATAGGTTATAACAAATGGCTACTTTAAACCTTCAAGTTTGGGGTGGTTTGTTATAGGAACAGCATTTTGAGAAAATCTCAGTGTAATTTTCAAGAGCTATGTTATATGAACATGTGTTGTGAGAGTAGGTCCTAGCCATAGGATTAATTTATACTTGAATAAATTAAAATTTATTCATATTTAAAATTCAGTTTCTCAATCATACTGGGTACATTTCCAATGCTCAACAGCCCCAAGTGATCAATGGTTACCATACTGAAGCCTAGAGCAGATTATAGAACTTATCTATTTTCACAGAAATTTAATCAGATAGCACTACATGCTAAGTCACTTCAGTCGTGTCCAACTCTTTGTGACCTAGTGGACAAAACCCACCAGGCTTCTCTGTCCATGAGGTTCTCCAAGCAAGAATATTGGAGTGAGTTTCCATGCCCTCCTCCAGGGATCTTCTCAACCAGGTATCAAACCCACATCTCGTACATCTCTTGCATTGGCAGGTGGGTTCTTTACCACTAGCCCCACCTGGGAAGCCCCAGATAGCACTATTACAGAACAACACAGAACTCTATCCTTGCTTCCTCACAGAAGAAAAAAAGCTAAGAGGAAATATTTTGACAATGCATTATATTTACACTTAAAACTAATTCAAATCATAGTTCTAAGACCTGTATCTAACTGAACTGAGGAAAGAAATGAAAAGATAACTTCAAGTATAAAACAAAGTTGGTGACTGTGGCTTTGTAGTAGAGCCTGAAGTCAGGCAGGTGGATTCCTCCAGTTCCATTCTTCTTTCTCAAGACTGCTTTGACTATTCGAGTTGTTTTTTTTTTTTTCATACAAATTATGAAATTATTTGTTCTAGCTCTGTGAAAAATACCACTGGTAGCTTGATAGGGATTGCACTGAATCTGTAGATTGCTTTGGGTAGTATACCCATGTTCACTATATTGATTCTTCCAATCCATGAACATGGTATATTTCTCCCTCTATTAGTGTCCTCTTTGATTTCTTTCATCAGTGTTTTATAGTTTTCTATATATAAGTCTTTAGTTTCTTTAGGTAGATATATTCCTAAGTATTTTATTCTTTTCGTTGCAATGGTGAATGGAATTGTTTCCTTAATTTCTTTTTCTACTTTCTCATTATTAGTGTATAAGTATGCAAGGGATTTCTGTGTGTTGATTTTATATCCCGCAACTTGACTATATTCATTGATTAGCTGTAGTAATTTTCTGGTGGAGACAGTATGGTACTGACACAAAGATAGAAATATAGATCAATGGAACAAAATAGAAAGCCAAGAGATAAATCCACACACCTATGGACACCTTATCTTCAACAAAGGAGGCAAGAATATACAATGAATTAAAGACAATCTCTTTACAAGTGGTGTTGGGAAAACTGGTCAACCACTTGTAAAAGAATGAAACTAGAACACTTTCTAACACCATACACAAAAATAAACTCAAAATGGATTAAAGATCTAAATGTAAGACCAGAAACTATAAAACTCCTAGAGGAGAACATAGGCAAAACACTCTCCGACATAAATCACAGCAGGATCCTCAATGATCCGCCTCCCAGAATACTGGAAATAAAAGCAAATATAAACAAATGGGATCTAATTAAAATTAAAAGCTTCTGCACAACAAAGGAAACTATAAGCAAGGTGAAAAGACAGCCTTCTGAATGGGAGAAAATAATAGCAAATGAAGCAACTGACAAACAACTAATCTCAAAAATATACAAGCAACTTATACAGCTCAATTCCAGAAAAATAAACGACCCAATCAAAAAATGGGCCAAAGAACTAAATAGACATTTCTCCAAAGAAGATATATGGATGGCTAACACACACATGAAAAGATACTCAACGTCACTCATTATCAGAGAAATGCAAATCAAGACCACAATGAGATACCACTTCACACCAGTCAGAATCAGAAAAATAAACGACCCAATCAAAAAATGGGCCAAAGAACTAAATAGACATTTCTCCAAAGAAGATGGCTAACAAACACATGAAAAGATGCTCAACGTCATAGTCTCTTTAGGAAGAAAAGTGAGAAATTCAGACCTCTGCTATTCCTCAAGCCTCTGCCCAAGCAATAGTCCTATATTGGCAACAAAGAGTGGATAAAGGCATGGTGTATGGTGATACCTGTCATGATATGAGTAGTTCTTAATCTCTGTATGAGGCATTAGACCTCTCTTAAAATCCAGAAAGATGTACACACAATTCTGACTTAACTCCAGGAAATTTTAAGTCCTTAGAATCACATCCGTTAATTTAATCGAGGTTCAGCAACTCCATGTGAAGAGTCCCTTAACCAAGTTGTAGCAGGAGATGACCAGACCTGGTAAGAATAGGCAGAATTGACAATAAAACTTGGGAGGTCAAGCCCTTGTTTCTGTTTGGAATAGGGGATCTTGGTTGCTTTAAATGTAGCCAGAGCAACTGGACCTTAAAATTAAAAAGGAAGAAAATGGAAGTTTATACATTTTTCTGGTTAGTATTTTTAGTTAAAGTGATGCCTTTCAGAATAAATAATTCACCATAGTCCCAAGTGGTGAATTAAGGACAAGAGTTCATGATTCCTTACAAAGAAAAAGAAAGAAAACTGAAGATGCATTCATTTATTCAACAAATCTATATTGAGTTCCCACTATATGCTAGGCCTTGTTCCAAGAGCTGGAGACGTAACAAAATAGAAAAAGTGTCTGCCACGTGGAACTAGCTTTCTTGTGGAGGTGGGGGAGGGAGACGATAAACAAGTAAACAAACAATTCTTGCTATAATGTCACACTGTGATAAGTTCCAGAAAGAAAAATGCAGCAAAAGAAAGAAAGCAGTGGGGAGGTTGTTTAGCAGACGGCAGTGAGGGAAGGCTGAGAAAGAAACACTTGAGCAAGTGCCAGAGTGGAGTGAAGGAGCAAGCCACACAAGCATCTGGGGAGTTTTCCAGGAAAACAGAACAGGAAATGCAAAGGCTCCGAACGGGAATGCACTCCATGTGTTTGAGAAACAGCTTGGAGGCCACTGTGAGGTGAGTAAGGGAGGGAGTAGTGGGAGGTCCGGGAGGCATCCTGGAGTCAAACCTCATAAAGGCTTGGAGGCCACAGGAGGGACTTTGAGTTGCGTCCTAAAAGTTGTGGGAAGCCACCATCGAAAGGTTTTCAGGAAGGCAGTATCATGATTTGACTTAGTTTATGATGGGTCACTCCAGCTGCTATGTGGAAAAGAAAAAGTAGGAGGAGGAGTGTGAAGGCAGAGAGAGGAAAGGAAATGCTTATTTTCCAATTCCACATGGTACCCTGGGTTTTTTTGTGCCTAGGAATAGAACATAGGTACAAAGATTATTGGGATCAAACTGTATCCTCTATGTGCTAAGTCGATTTGATTGTGCCTGACTCTTTGCAGCGCTATGGACTGTAGGCTGCCAGGCTCCTCTGTCCATGGGATTCTCCAGGCAGGAATACTGGAGTGGGTTACCATTCTCTCCTCCAGAGGATCATCCTGACCCATGTCTCTTGTGTCTCTTGCATTGGCAGATGGATTTTTTATCACTAGCATCACCTGGGAAGCGCCCAGTTCATTCTACCCAGTATGTCACTAACATCTAGCTGGTGGATCCTAGGAGAGAGACAGCAATCACCCACCTAACATTAGCTGTGATATTATGATTTATAATAAAAAACAAATATTTGGTCTTCATCCCCTTGCCTGGCATAGAGTTCCAAAAACCCTTAAAAGTTCCTAAGTGATGAGAGTTAAGTATCTTTTGTGTGTTAATGAGGTGCCTTTGGGACCAAACCTAAGGAGAGCCAACCACAGGATTAGAGGATTGAAACTTCTCTGTCTTGGGGAAGGGAAGAGGGGCTGGAGGTTGAATCATTAATCATCAATGACTAATGCTTTAATCAACCATGTCTGTGTAATGAAGCCTCCATAAAAACAGACAGGGATCAAGTTTGTGAACACATGGGGATTCGGGGAGCATGGTTAGCTCGGGGAGAGCATGGGAGTTCTGTACCCCTTCCTCACACCTTCCTTATGCATTTCTTGCATCTGGCTGTTGCTGAATAACATGTTTTTTTATAATAAGCTAGTAACCTAGTAAGTAGAATATTTTCTCTGAGTCCTGTGAACTCCTCTAGCAAATTAACTCAACTTAAGGGGGTTGTTTTGGGAAACCACCCCCCCCCATCTATAGCTGGCCTGTCAGAAGCTCTGATGACAAACTGGACCTGCCATTGGCATCTGAGGTGGAGGGTGTGGGGCAGTCTTTTTAATGCTTTTAAAAAGAAATATATTTTTATTTGTTTATTTGGCAGTCCCAGGTCTTAGTTGCAACATGTAGGATATTTAGTTGCAACATGTGGGATCAAGTTCCCTGACCAGGGATCGAACCTGGGCCCCCTGCTTTGGGACTGCAGAGTCTTAACCATTAGACCACCAGGGAGGTCCCAGGGGATAGGCAGTCTTGTAGGACTGCACCTTTATTTTGTGGAATATGACATTATCTTTAGATAGATAGTGTCAGAGTTGAGTTGACTTGCAGAACACCCACGTCAGCATGTCTGAAAAGTACTTGGTACTATGTGAGAAACCACTCCTGACATTGGTTTCCAGAATTGGTACCAGAATACTGTTAGCTCTTATCTTCTTTATGCAAATAATGCCTTGTCATTTCCTCAGTCTTCCCTTGTACAGGGCTTCCCTTGTGGCTCAGCTGGTAAAGAATCCACCCGCAATGCAGGAGACCTGGGTTCAGTCCCTGAGTTGGGAAGATTCCCTGGAGGAGAGAAAGGCTACCCACTCCAGTATTCTGGCCCGGAGAAATCTATGGATATATAGAGTTTATGGGGTCACAAAGAGTCGGACACACTCAGCGATTTGCACTTCCTACTGCAAAGGAGATACATAGCTAAGACACAATATCTAAAGTCCTGGACTTGGGATCAGAAGACCTGGGTCCAATACTTCATAGGACCTGCATAGTTTGTAAGTCACGTAATCTCTCTAGACCTCAGATTCTTCATCTGTAAAATGAGAATAACACTAGCTTCTTCACAGAGCAGTTATGAGAAGTAAAATTCAAAAATGTATTTGAAAGGGCTTTGTGAATCCTAAGCAAATGTAAGGAATTATTTTTAAAACCTTGAGTTCAGTTCAGTTCAGTCACTCAGTCATGTCCGACTCTTTGTGACCCCATGAACCACAGCACGCCAGGCCCCCCTGTCCATCACCAACTCCCGGAGTTCATTCAGACTCATGTCCATTGAGTCAGTGATGCCATCCAG
>SJYX01010114.1:705488-737099 GCA_006410675.1 Oreotragus oreotragus | reverse complement strand
CCAGCGTTTCTCATGATGTACTCTGCATATAAGTTAAATAAGCAGGGTGACAATATACAGCCTTGATGTACTCCTTTTCCTATTTGGAACCAGTCTGTTGTTCCATGTCCAGTTCTAACTGTTGCTTCCTGACCTGCATACAGATTTCTCAAGAGGCAGGTCAGGTGGTCTGGTATTCCCATCTCTTTCAGAATTTTCCACAGTTGACTGTGATCCACACAGTCAAAGGCTTTGGCATAGTCAATAAAGCAGAAAGAGATGTTTTTCTGGAACTCTCTTGCTTTTCCCATGATCCAGCAGATGTTGGCAATTTGATCTCTGTTTCCTCTGCCTGTTCTAAAACCAGCTTGAACATCAGGGAGTTCACGGTTCATGTATTGCTGAAGCCTGGCTTGGAGAATTTTGAGCATTACTTTACTAGCATGTGAGATGAGTGTAATTGTGCAGTAGTTTGAGCATTCTTTGGCATTGCCTTTCTTTGGGATTGGAATGAAAACTGACGTTTTCCAGTCCTGTGGCCACTGCTGAGTTTTCCAAATTTGCTGGCATATTGAGTGCAGCACTTTCACAGCATCATCTTTCAGGATTTGAAATAGCTCCACTGGAATTCCATCACCTCTACTAGCTTTGTCTGTAGTGACGCTTTCTAAGGCCCACTTGACTTCACATTCCCAGATGTCTGGCTCTAGATGAGTAATCACACCATTGTGATTATCTGGGTCGTGAAGATCTTTTTTGTACAGTTCTGTGTATTCTTGCCACCTCTTCTTAATATCTTCTGCTTCTGTTAGGTCCAGACCATTTCTGTCCTTTATTGAGCCCATCTTTGTATGAAATGTTCCCTTGGTATCTCTAATTTTCTTGAAGACATCTCTAGTCTTTCCTATTCTGTTCTTTTCCTCTATTTCTTTGCAACCCAGCTCAGACTTAGAAGCCACTAAAAGAAGGACGTGACAAAACAAAGAAATGGTTCTCCCATTATCTCTTGGATTCCAGTCTTTGAGATGGGGGAGGGGGTTGGGGGCATGGAGAAGGGTGTTGGAGGACAGGTTCGGATTTTACAGAGTAAGAAGAAAAGAGAAAAAGTGAATAGAAGTGAGAGAAGTTTGGGGGCAGTGCATGAAGAAAGGTGAGTCTGGGTAGTAGAGAGTCACTGCTCAGATTTTCCTTCATGTCTGGCATTCAGCAGACAGCCTCTGAATATCAGTCCCTCTGAGTCTGCCTTGGCTGCAGAGAGCCTTATATGAGGGGCTCCTTATCTGAGGGGCAGCTTGCTTCTGGTGACTGACAGACAAGTGTTACAAAGGCCTACCCATTTTTGCTCACTGATGGACAACTGTTACAGTAATTCACTCTAACATTGCCAGCTGAGTTGCTGGAAACTTTGTCAGGCTTACATCAAAGATAAATTTCTCCCTCTGCTTCCCCTTCCTTACAAAAGTGTTAACGGCAACAAATATCTTGCAAGTCAAACTGTCTCAGCATCTGCTTCCGGAGAACCTGGGTTGTACCAGGAAAGTTCTGAAAGAACAGATGATAAAATGGGATTTAGAGCCAGATCACTCACTGGCCAGACTGGAGATAAGGACTCCATCAGTGGAGCACAGACAATCTCTGTCATAAACTTTCACTGGTAGTGAATCGAGAAAGGAACACACTAGCAGATGTGATGAACCAGGCATACGAGACATATGGAGGAAGTAGAAGCTGTAAGGGTAGCCATATTGAAGAGCTATCGCTAAGAACTATTGTTCTATAGAAAGACAGAATAACTGAAGGTAAGAAACAAGGCATTGGAAGTCAGATGTGAAAGGAGGAGGGCCTCTTGCAGAGAAGTTCTTATCTCCTGAAGCTAGAAAGTATAGAAAGTTAAGGTCCAAGCGTCAGTCTTAATAGAATGCTTGCACATCAGAGATGATTAAAAGCCTAACCAAGGAAACTCTGTTACACTAAGGTCAGAGCTCTGTTTGGGGAACTAGGGACTCTGACACATGAGCTGGAACATCTGGGCAGACATCCCCAAAGATTTTGATTCCTTAGATTTCTTTGAACTTTCTCAGGCTGCAGATGTTGTCTATATCCTGTTATTAAGAAACAAACAATATTGCATCTTGGGCTTCCCTGGTGGCTCAGATAGTAAAGAAGCTGCCTGCAATGCAGGAGACCTGCATTCAATCCCTGGGTCACGAATGTCCCCTGGAGAAGGGAATGACAACCCACTCCAGTATTCTTGCCTGAAGAATTCTGTGGACAGAGGAGCCTGGTGGCTACACTCCATGGGGTCGCAAAAAGTCGGACACTACTGTGTGACTAATACACAGCTATATTGCATCTTAGGACCTACAGTATTTAAGGATTGTAGTCTTTATCACATTTCATTAATTCACTGGTCTGTCACTTGCAGAATGGATCCAATAGGATAATTGTAGACCACTAAAAACTCAACTAAATAATAGTCTAATCACAGATGCCAGGCCAGATGTGATAGTTTTGACTGAGAAGAAAATATGGCCTCAGGAGACCTAGCAATAAATTTTGGTAGACACTTCTGTTGGACACATGTACTCAGCAATATCAGTTGTGAGCACAGATGATGATCTAGCTTGATGCTGAGACAAGACCTTTGAGGTCTAAACCAATAAAACCTTACTTTGGAATGATAGCTGAGTCAGCAGCTAAAGTCTCTTTTTCCTCCAGACTGGGAGAATATCAAAATATCTTTGTGTGGATCAAGCTTAAATGCTTGACTGTTTTTATATTACTTTCATAAATATTCCTGTCCACATTTTACTTCAGCTTTGGCTGTGGTTACCAAGTATCTGTAACCCTTGAATTTCTAGACAGTATCATACTTTTCCAAGACAGCTATATACCCGAAAACTTGTGCTAGAGTGTATAATATCTGTACACATGTTATATTGGCTATCTGCAAATATCCCAGAGAAAAACACTACTTGTGAGATTTCCCTGGTGGTTCAATGTCTAAGACTCCTTGCTCCCAATGAAAGAGGGTTAGGTTCAATCCCTGGTCAGGGAACAATATCCCACATGCCACAATTAAGAGTCTATATTCCACAAAAAAAGATCAAAGATCCTGAGAGCCACAACTGACACCTGGCACAGCCAAATAAATAAAGAGGGACTTCCCTGTGATCCAGTGGTGAAGAACTTTCCTTGCAATTCAGGGGACACAGGTTCGGTCTCTGGCCAGGGAACTAAGAGCCCACGTACTGCAGGGCACCTAAGGCCTCGTGCCTCAACTAAGACCCGACAGAGCCAAATAAATGTTTAAACAGTATTACTATGTACATTATTGTAAGCTTCTTCAATAGTTGGGACAATGGCAATTCAGAAATTGACTTTGACTTTGCAAATGTGTTCTCTTCTCTCAATCAGAAAAGAAGAAACAAAGTTTCAATTCTCATGTAATAGGCAAAAATACATAGTTTCAGTTTCTCCCCAGGGATATATTAACTCTCCTTCTGTTACATTATAGTCCAAAGAAGTCTGGAGAACCTGGGAATCTCACAGAACAACACATTGATCCATTATTACTGGTGATGATGTGTTGATTGAACTGGGTGAGCGAGAAATGGCTAGCACTTCAGAGGGCTTTGTAAGATACGTGTGTTCCAGAGAAAGAAACCCTGTGAAGATTCAGGGCTTGCCATATCTACAAAATTTCAAGGAGCCCAATTGTAAGGGATATGCCAGAATCTCCCTCCAAATTGAAAAGATTAATCTTTGCATCTTATCTCCTGCCACTGGCTGTTAAGTGTCTCTTCTGTAGATTCTCTCTGGTAGATGCTAACATTTGATACTCTTCATGCCCATTCCTGTGTCTATCCATATGCCTCTACTCCAGACCTCTTTGTCTGCAAACTTCCTAACTTATTTATCATTCCATCCAGATCACTGGCCAACTGGCCACACTATTTGCCACTGCCCTCAAGTTCATATATATTCTAACCTCAGGTTACTTTTCTTTCTGTATAAAATGAATGCTCAAGTGTACTACTCTGCACTCCATGTACTGGAGGATTTTCTATTTACATTGTCTTTCAAGGCCACTTCTGAGGGAACTGTAGAGAAGCCACCCTCCATTTCCAGCTTGCATTCACATATGCAAAGCAAATCCAGACTCTTTTCTCCTCCTTCAGTTGGTCATGCCAGATCCCCCATACAGCTTTATGTGTGAGCTAGGAGGCAGTATGGAAACAACAGTGGGAGGTACCGTGGGGATGTTCGGGCTACTCTTCATACAGCTTACTTGCGCCCTCTGGTCTTGCTTATGTTCAGTCCTGAATGTAGCACCTTTTTTGTGAGGTATTGCTTCTCTTATGACTTGGTGGATCAGCTGCAATGCATGATAAGATGTTTCACTATGGGCTCACTTAGTGACCACTGACAGACTTTCTGTCTTTACTAGGGCCTGAAAGCATGGCAGGATACTTTTTTAAAGGCATGTGATTCTCTACTGCAAATAACATGGCCTTGCTCCCAATTCCCAAGGCTCTGAATTGTGATTCTTTGCCACAGAATCCATACAGCATCTTTTCCCGCTGCTGATACCTTCAAAACCATGGAGACTGTAGGGTCATAGGGCCCAAGTGACAAGGCTGCTCACACCTCAACCTGGACCTGCCGCAAAGTGATTTATTGCACAAGGCCCCCACAGCCCAACATGCACCTGGCAGTCTCTCACATCACTGAGCAGATGAGCTGGAGAGGTAACTAAGCATTCATCTGTTTTTGATAAACATGACAGTGAAGGTAGTTGAACACCAGGAGACCCAGCAGAACAATTTCAATTTGTATATACCTCAACCTGGACCTGCCGCAAAGTGATTTATTGCACAAGGCCCCCACAGCCCAACATGCACCTGGCAGTCTCTCACATCACTGAGCAGATGAGCTGGAGAGGTAACTAAGCATTCATCTGTTTTTGATAAACATGACAGTGAAGGTAGTTGAACACCAGGAGACCCAGCAGAACAATTTCAATTTGTATATAGGAAGCCAGCCAGAATAAGTAAAAACTACAGAATACAACCCCAAAGTCATCTAGGACCTTTTTTTTTCCTTCCCAAGACATGCAAAAGTCAAACTTTCTAGTTGATTAGCCAGGTGTGAAAGTTATACCTTGACAAGAAAAAAGTACATCCTGTTGACTTCATTTTTTTTTTTTTTATCACAAATGGGGTCTTGTCAGATACTAATACATTACAATTCTTTAAACACAGGAAGTGGCAAGAACAAATTTTCTCAAAGGCCCAGAATGGTGTTGTTCCTCCTCTGCCCCCAACACACAAAAGATATCTGAGAATGTGCCTGGCTGTTATGTGTAAATTTTCATTGACTCAAGTTTGCTAGAAGGGTCTAAGCAGTATACAGCATTGTTCTATTATAAATAAAAGTTCAGGACTTATTTGTAGTTATTTTAGGGGCATTCACTTTGGAAAGTATTCATAAAGTTCAAGGGTAGTTACTGCCATTTTTCTGTTCCATGTCCTTTAAGCATAAGACTCAAATCTACCGGATTGTCACCAGATAAGTAATACTCCTAGCTATCACTTACTTGTGCTATTATTATTTATTGTCATAATTTGTGCTGAGTGTAATTACACGTGATACTTGGAAAAAGCTAGTAAAGGAAGCTGTGTGAGGGGTCCACAAGGCCACTTCCAAGTACAGCGATTTGCTCAGGGGACTCACTAAACTCAGCATACGGTCATATTCACGGCTGTGATTTATCATAGTAAGTAAATATAAAGAAAAATCAGCAAAAGCAAAAGGTGCAAGGGGTGAAGTTTGGAGGAAACCACAAGAATTTTTATCGAGGCTGTTCATGTAGGCGCTCTCTGCCTAGGATGTACTAAAATTCCAGACCCTCAGAAGGAAAACAGGTATACAGTATAAACCATATTGTGTGCAGTTTAAGGAAAGTGAGCCACTCTTATAAAAGAATGGTGGAACTCCCCTCCAAATCCAATTTCCCAGGTGTCAACCATGGGCCAGCCTTGCAAGCAGGCCTTTCAAAAGATGACTGTCTTGGGAGTTCTGTGTCATTCTACACAAGGAGTCTCCAACCTTTAAGACACAGACCAATGCTGTTCAGTGGCCTGTTTGTTAGGAACTGAGCCACACAGTAGGAGATGAGGGACTGTCTTCTACAAAACCAGTCCTTGGTACCAAAAAAGTTGGAGATCACTGTTCTATGTTATGTCTTTTAACTCTTCTGTATTCAGGCACTATTATCCTTTTTAAAATATATTCTGCATTTTCAAACTTTTATTTTTAAATACTATTACTTACATATTTAAAATATTTATATTTTATTTTTATACTTAAGCTATCAAGTCATTAAAAATGGGGAAATCTTAAATGCATGTTATTAAGTGGAAGAAGCCAAGCTGAAAGGCTATATACTATATGACTCCAATTATATATCTTTATATGACATTCATGGAAATAGTAAAAAAGATCAGTGGTTGCCAGAGGTTAAGGGAGATGGAGGGATGAAAAGGTAGAGCAAAGAGAATTTTTATGGCAGGGAAACTAATTTGTATGACACTACAAAGGTGAATAGGTGTCTTTATACATTTGTCCAAACTCATGGAATGTACAGCAACAAGAGCTAACACTACTGGCCTTTGAGTGATAATGATGTATCAGTGTAGGTTCATTAATTATAACAAATGTATCTCTCTGGTGGGGGATGTTGATAATGTTGGCGGCTATGAACATGTAGGGACAGAGGGTATACCAGAAACCTCTGTACATGCTACTCAATTTGACTGTGAACCTAAAACTGCTCTAAAAAATAAGGTCTACTATATATACTCTAACGAAAACTCAGTGAGTGAATGTATGCTTAATGAATATGTTATATCAATAAACTAATTATAAATTTTAGAAATGATATATGAAAGAAAAGTAAGGAAATTCAGTTATACAGTTTTGTTTGCTAGTTTCTTTGCTTCTTTGTTTTTATTTTCTTCTATGAAAAAAAGTACCAAGTAGAGGCACCCAAAAGAAAGTTCCCAGATTGGGTATCTTTTACTGCTTTCCATTAAAATGTCTTTGCTACTTTTTAGTAGAGGAGAAAGAAAGAGAGGTAATGTATCAAAATCTGTGTATGAAAGGCAACTCTTTTTCAGTTTCATCACAGGATTGAAGGAGTCTCCCTCTGAGTCATAGAACACTAGTGTTTACAGGACCAACAAGTATTTTGACTTTAGCAGCTTCACATGGGAAAAATCCCTGACACAGCTCTCAGGTTGAAATGAAAGAAGAAATAACATACAAAAGACACAAAAATAAGGTCACCTATAAGAACTGTTTCATGGCTATTAGAACATGAATACAAAGGATAAACATATTATCTTTTAAAAACAGTTGAATCTACTCTTACTTCCTTTTACAATGCAAAGAAACTACTTTGTAGCACGGTCTACATAGTACATCCTGAAAGATTCTTGCATTTGATTTGCATGGCAGAAAAAGATGTTCTCATAGAGCATTATTTATACAACAGTACAACAAAATATTTGCTCAATTAACCAATCCAAATAAAATTAGAACCCATTCATGATTCATCTCAGTCTCACTTGTTTTCCATCAAATTATAGAAGCTTTGTATAAATGAAATCAAGTTTACACTTAAGGAAGGAAGTCAGTGGTTATTTCAACCACCTCTTAGCCCCTATGTCCTTCCTTTTGTCTCCCCAAACAATGCTTTTATAACCAACATCCTGCTGTAAGTCTCGCTGAAAATTTCAGCTTCTTAATTTACAAATGAAGTGAGCTTTAGCAAGTCACTTTAACTTTCTGGGACTTGGTTTCTTCATCTGTAAAATGGGGATAAGAATAATACTCGTCTCATGATATGGCTGTAAGGATTAAATAATACAGTGTGTGTTAAGCTCTCAGCATACTTCTTAGCATATAAAAAATGCTCGGTAAGTTTTGTTTTTCATTGTTGTCATAAGGGCCATTCCGTGATAGATGACAATCCTTTTTGAACTGTGTGTAATCTATTAGGACAGATTTTTTTTTTTTTTTTAACCAGAAGCATTTATGCAATGCTAGCATCATTCTTATCTATGAAGCCTGGGATATTGGGAAAGTCATGGGGAAAAACATGTGACACCTTTGGTGCCAAAATGTCTGGAGTATTGGGATCCACCTGGGACGTTTCCAGTGCTCATGGGTGACAGCTGAATGTCACAGGATGCCAGGAAGCAAGGAGACTAAACACCAGCTGAGATCCTGGAAATAATTTTGGAACTAGGAATGGGGGTTCCATTTGCTGGCACTTTCTTACAAGCTTTCCTGATAAAACTTTTGCTTATTTGTCAAGTGGGTTGCTATGGTGATGGGATGATGGGAAGGAGTTGTGCAATGGATAGTCCTAATCTATTTAAACTTTCGTAACATTTACTCCTTAGAGGTGAAACTGTGACAGCACATACCTAGCTGCCAAAATTTTGGTGAGCATCCTGAGATTACACTTGCCTCTATCTCTCCTTCCTTTCCTTGTGATCCAGGAAGGCCACGACTCAGGCCCACTAGAAGGGTTCAATGAGGGGGTGATGGGTGTTGGCAGCAGTAAGAGTTTGCTTATGAAAGTCTCTAGCTTTTTATTGTGAGAATCATTTCACAATGTATATAAATATAAAATCATTGTGTTGTACAACTAAAACTAATATATGTCAATTATATCTCAAGTTTAAAAAAGCAATCCAGGGATCTCCTGGTAGTCCAGTAGTTAGGACTTTGTGATTTTACTACCATAGCCCAATTTCAGTCCCTGGTTGGGAACTAAAATCTCTCAAGTGACATGAAAAAAAAAAAAAAAAAAGGAATCTAGAACCTTTACTCTAAGGTTGTAGAAAGAGCTTGAGGTTTGGAGTCACAAAACTTAGGAGTTGAAAGCTTGCCTCTACCTCTTAATAGCTCTGTATCCTTGCATATGTTAGCTTACCTCTGGAACCTTGTAAAACAGGTCACTAGTGTCTGTTTTCACTACTTTAGAGTTGTTAAGAGAATCAAATGAATCAACAAATGTGGACACATAAACTGTCACATGTTATAATAATATTACAGCACTATCTAAATGATAGCCATAGAGTGAAGTTTATTGCAGTCTTTTCAGAGAAGGGAATTTTCTGCCTCCCAGAATGAGCTGAGTGAACTGAGTTAGAAGGTGACACTCCCTAAACAATCTCCCAATTTATGAGCACCCTAAATGAGAATGTTGGACAAGTACTACATTCAATATAATTTCTTTTAAACCTGTTATTTACCTCTTGTCAAAAATTTCTCAGTAGTAAACATTACATTTGAAATTAAACTATAGAAATTAAAGTTCACCTGAGAGAATTCTCTGGAAGTCCAGTGATTAAGACTCCACTGCAGGGGACAAGATTCATTTCTGGTTGGGGAGCTAGGATCCCATATGCTGCGTGGTATGGCAAAAAAAAAATTTTTTTAATAATAAATAAATAAAAATTAGAAGTTCACAACGTTTAAAATTAGTCACAATGTGGTCATTTCTTTGTTAAAAAAAAAAAACAGATTGAAATGAGTACAAGTCCCTTCATATCTTACCTCAACAGAAAGAATCAAGCTGTGAAATTTAGTGACAGTTTGAAATAGGATTTGTAGAAATAATAGTAGTATCTGTAAGCCCTTAGACATGAAAGGAAAATACAGGTAAGGTTACTAAATATTTTTTTCAAGCTGATTTTTTTAAAGGTTTGACAGGCTATGCCTCAGTTTGTATGCCTGCAGTACATGTTCCAAGTTGTTAACAGACAAAGCTCAAGAGTTTTGTATTTGGGCTTTCAATTTTTAATAACATTAATAATTTTTAAAATAACATTAATAATTTCTGATAACATGCCAATAGCTTTGAGATTTTTTTCAAATAAGGATATTAGGGGCTTCCCTAGCGGTTCAGGTGGTAAAGAATCTGCCTGCTATGCAGGAGACCCGGTTTGATCCCTGGGTCGGGAAAAATCTCCTGGAGAAGGGAATGGGAACCCAAGCCAATAGTCTTGCCTAGAAAATCCCATGGCCAGAGGAAGCTGGCTGGCTACGGTCCATGGGGTTACAAAGAGTCAGACACGACTGAGAGACTAACATTTTCCTAGGACAGAGAGATTTATTTTTATTAATATTATTAGTGGCTTGTCTTTGAAAATTTATTCAACCATGTGAGCTATATAAATGTTGTGAGGGTTTAAATTTGCCCGAGCACTTTAACAAGAGTAGAGCAAGCCAAATTTCAGCATATGTGATACTTGTAGTTGCCTCAGATCATTTTTTCAAACATACGCTTCCATTTTCTATCTGTTCTTTTTTTTTTTTTTTTCACAGAGCACAGAAAACTTTATTCATCCACACTGCTCTGGAGAAGGGCAGACTCACTTCAATATGGTATCCTCTTGGGCCTCCGCCAGCTCCCGCTCGAGGCGCTTCTGCTCATCCCGCTTCGTCTTCTCCTCGGCTGCAAGCCTCCTCTCCTCTTCTGCCCGAGGTTTCAGGTAATGTAGCGCTTGGCGCTGTAGGCCATGCCGAGGAACAGGGCGGAGTAACGGCCCGAGCTTGGTGAGCCGAGAGACCTGTATCGGCGGAACCATCTTGTCCGTGACCCTCGCGCCGGAAGCACAATTCGGACGCTGCAAGGCCCTGAACACCGCGGAGACCTATCTGTTCCTTTTTTTTTTTTTTCAAATTTTATTTATTTATTTATTTGGCTTCCCTGGGTTATGGCACACAGGATCTTCGATCTTCACTGTGGCATGTGGGATCTAATTCCCTGACCAGGAATTGAACCCGGGCCCCTGCACTGGGAGCGCAGAGCTTTAGCCACTGGACCACCAGGGAAATCCCTGTTCTATTTTTGAAGATAACACATTCTTTGTACAGAGCATGAAGAAAATATAATGTGTGGCATATTTCCATCACAGTAAAATATTTTTTACTTCATTGACACCTAATATATAGACTTGTAAGATGATTAGTGACTATATTAAGCCTTATTCTTTTTTTAAAATGTTTTTCTCATGAAAAGAAAACTATTTTTCATCATATGCTATATTTTACAAGGCTTGCAACATTTTGCTTATTTATTAAAAAATGTTCTGGGGAAATCAAACTATTTTACTGAGGTGCTTTGGGGGAGAGTTGAAGGACTTGGAGGGGAATGAGATCTGAAAGTGAGGACAATGAGATCCAAAAACAGAAAAACATTTTTAAAAGAATTTTCTTCTCAGAGTGAATGGCCTTTTTTTTTCTTAATTATGCAATACATAGAACTATACAAAAGAAGCATTAGTGTAAAAATACAGGGCAATATAAAAGCCTTTTGTTTTCTCTTGCTTTAAGGAAATTCAATATAGTGTTTCAGCAAGGTTGGCAGGGGTGCCAATAGAGAGGTTGCCTTGCCCCAGTTCCAAGTGTTTGAAACTGCACTTGCTTTCTAGGCCATCTACTATTGTGGCAGGTCGGCCCTTGAATTAGAATATTTTACTAGATAAAGAGAGTCCTTTCGTATGGAAATGTTGCATGACATGTATGGGAAATTTAAAAATAAGATGGAAGCAATTCTTCCCACACAGTGATATCAGGCTAACTGCTGCAAATTCTTCATGTCTCAAAATGCGTGGGATCATGGTAGGCCTCTGTTGGCAATGATACCGTGAAAGGGAAATACAAAGTGGGTATGGTTATTTTGCTGCAGTCTAGTCATGAATGGCATACAGATTGCCTCTTCAAATCTGGTTCTTGGTCAAATGATTCATCAACTTTGGCTATTATGCTAATATATGTCTATACCAGCACAAAAAAGCTAGGTATTCATCGAGATTAAGAACAGAATAGTTTAATTAAAAAAAAAAAAGAAAATGGCATCTATTTTTTTTGTGTAGAATACAGTTTGAGTTGCATCTTAATTTGTAGCATCATTCAAGTTACTCTGTAAATAACTTCAGGTTCAGAAGCTAGCGTTGTATAGGTGGTCAACTA
Organism: Oreotragus oreotragus; assembly: GCA_006410675.1. Lineage (NCBI taxonomy): Eukaryota > Metazoa > Chordata > Mammalia > Artiodactyla > Bovidae > Oreotragus > Oreotragus oreotragus. Next base: position 725,066 of record SJYX01010114.1, on the reverse strand, counting down.
ATAACTCAAGTTAAAGCAGGAGACTTTTCCTCTCTGAAAGAGCTGTCTGGGGTGCCTGTTGCCCTAGCATCAAAAGAGTCTGTTGGTTCACTGGGTGTACTAATAGACATCACTAATATTGTTTGGGAGAAAGAACACTTTCTTCTCTCCTTTTAGATTCTTCTAACTAGTCTAAGAATTAATTAAATCGACATGAGACAGATTAACAAAAGAAAATAAAATTTAATTTTGTACATACGGGAATCCAACATATATAAGAGAGTCAAAGATTTCCACACATGAGAGTGTTTAGACAGAAAGGTAAAATGACGTATATTTGCCATCCTGAGCCAAGGAATGGAATAGGGGCCTGGGGCTTCCAAAGCCAGGAAGATCATTCATGGGATGATAAGACAAGATGGGAACTTTCCTGTGGCCCAGTGGTTAAGACTCTGCCCTTCCAATGCAGGGAGGCATGGCTTTGATCCCTAGTTAAGGAACTAAGATCCCACATGCCACTTGGCCAAAAAAAAGAGCATGTATTTGGTAATTAGATGTTTACCTTGCCATATAGCTGAGGCCACTTGATAAAATGCATTTCTGATAATAACATTTTTTTTCTGAGAAAAATCCCCAGTTAAATTAAGGGCAGTAGTTTCTCTCGAGTTCACAGAGTCTTCTTTGCCTTTAGATAAAAATAATCCACATGCTAAGGTGGCACATCTTGGGGAGGCCTGTTCCAAATGCCTACAATATCTTGTAAAAGAACTAATAAGACACTACAAGAATAGATACCTTCCTTTTAAATATGTGAAGATATTGAACATGCATGAATATGCAAGATTTCCCAGCAATCATACTGAAAGTTACCACTTTTTTCTTTTTTTTTTTTTTTTGGCTGCTTGGCTTGTGGGATCTTAGTTTTCCTGACCAGGGATAGAATCCCGGACCCCTGCAGTGAAAGCCTGAGATCCTAACCACTGCACCACCAGGGAAGTCCCCCCAAAGCTACTATTCTCCCATGTAGAATAACTTTTAAAAACACATTGACATAGATCTTAAGAATTAGTCATATTTTTGATGGGAGTGCTGAATAATTACAGTGTGATGCATTTGAAAAGAAAATATAAAGAAGCTGGAGGAATAGACCTGTATTTTAGAGGACATGACCCTCCTAACAGATATACACCAACATTTGTCCTGAACAAAGGAATAGAAGGAGGAGTCTAGCACATGTGGATGGTTTCACCTTTCCAGCAGCATCTGTCAACTAGTTTTGTATATGATGAAGATGCTATTTTAGAACTGAGTTAAAACTGTAAACTGCTGAAAGGTTTAATGCATGTATACAATAAACTTGTGGATCCACTATACATATGAAAGGAAGAATTTGAAGGGGATTGGAGCAAAATTCTGCTTGAATAAGCAGAATACTTTTTATAAGAAGTAGATGAGGTTCAGAGAGGCAGTGTGATGAAATATGGGGGATTTATAAAATTGTCATTTTTAAACATCCAATATCCATATGTTAAACAAATGCTTATTTAGAATGTATCTGCTTTACACTAGTATTTATGAGTTAGCTTTCGTGACTGATCAGACATTTATTATACATTGTTGTTACTGTTGTTTAGTCACTAAGTTATGTCTGGCTCTTGGTGACTCATGGACTGTAGCCTGTCAGGCTCCTCTGTCCATGGGATTTGCCAGGTAAGAATACTGGAGTGGGTTTCCATTTCCTTCTCCAGGGGATCTTCCTGATCCAGGGATCAAGCCTGAGTCTCCTGCGTTTGCAGATGGATTCTTTACCACTGAGACACCAGGGAAGCCCTTATTATAAATAAATATCTTAATTACAAATAAATGCTATTACACATAGTCAGAGACTATGAAAAAGCACAGAAGTGAAATTTCTGAAGTATAATAAATTTTAAAAGTCATTTTAAAGGTACAAATTCTGTACATAAAATACTATTTAAGATATAACTCCAGTGACATAATAGGTGTATAATTTTAAATTATATGTAGACACTCCAAGCCTTTCAGGTATTAAGTATCACTGCAGACTTTTGGAATGAATCTTTACATTTTCTCTGCATTGTATGCAAACTTTTTCTACACGGTTGCTTTAGTCATCTTTCTACGATGGCATTTGGACATTGAATATATTGTTGGTAAGGGAAATCTGAAGATAGTACCTAAAAGTATAGTTTATGTCCTTTTGAAAAGTATAGTGCATATTTGGCTTCATCTTCTTCTTTAGCATTTTTTTTTTTTTAGTTCTACCAGTTTATTGCCACCAACCCATCTCCTTCCACCCTCATGCACGCAAGTTCAGTCATGTACATGGACTACAGCCCACAGGCTCCTCTGTCCATGGACTTTTCCAGGCAAGAATACTGGAGTGGGTTGCTATTTCCTTCTCCAACAGCATTTTTAAAAGAAATGTGTCCTTAATATAAATAGCTTGGTTTTTATGAGCTTTATACTAACATCACGTTAAGCAAATTCTTCTGAATAAATTTATGATTATTGTTAAACTTCATAATGATTAACTTTATTCCTTTTTTATGTTGAAAAATGTCTAAAAGGATAATATGATGAAGTATACATAAAAGGAATATTGTAAACTATTTTAGACTGCCATAGAAATTTGCATTTTAAATTACAAATATAAGTATATTGCTTTCCACCTAACTCAAATAAAGTTCATAATAAATACAGAGGTAGGTGGAAGATCTTAGGTGCTATAGAATGATTTATTTGAGTACCCAAAGCCATCAGCAGTCAGATTCTCTATCCCCTTTTTGGAAATGCTCTGCTCTGCCAGGAGAGGGCACCATTGCCTATCAGGCAAAGAGAGTCAAAGGCTTATTATTAAGTGCTTCTGCTTCTAGCTCTTGGTTTCTTTCTCTCTGAATTAATAACCCAGCCAGTGTGGGTATGATTGAGGGTAGGTTGCTACAGCACCTGTGTGGAACTTCAAGCTCTTCTAAAAATGCCCCTGATCTTTTCAACCAGAAGATCCTGAGGTCAGCCTTATCCCTGCTGAGAAAACAGAATATAATTATAATTGAATGACTGTTTTTAAGGGCTGCTGACAAAATGGATAGAGTGAGAGCTGAGGACATATCTTGGAAGGTCGTGCAACAAAAGTCAGACAAGCCCTGGGGGTCAAGAGACCTGGTTCGCTTTTCAAGCTAGACCAGTTCCTGAATAACTTTGTACAAGTGAAGTAACCAAGTTCTATATACTAGAAGCTTTGCCTTGGCTTTTAATATTCATGCTCAATGTGAGGACTCATATTTTTTTTACTTTGGTAAAAAAATTATATAATTATTAATAATATAATAATAATAAAATAAAATAAAAATATAATTATGAAAATTTGTATTTCTATCATTTAAATATTCATTAAATATTTGATATGGAAGAATACATTCATACTTTTTATAGTCATTATATTCATAGATTTAACTACAGCTACCATTCACAATGTAATATTAATATAATACGGAATTACCTAACTGATTTTTAATCTGGCAGAAGACAGATAGCAGTGGCTAAAATATTGTAGAAATATTGCAGAAATTTGCAAACTTGTGCATATTTGATTCAATATTTCTTTGAGACTCCCCTAAAAATAGGCATGTAATGCCTCAAGATAAAAATGCTCATATTTCCAGAGGCAGAATTTTATATGAAGGGGAAAAAAACCCACATTGTTGAATTGTTCAAAATATTAGACAAAATGTAAGGGCTGGTACATAATAATAATAATATTTTCTTCCTATTTATTCATAACATTATTTTATGAGTGATGGCTGCAATTGAAGTAACTTTCTCTAGCTCATAAGTCTAACCTGAAAACAATAGGACCATCTCATGTCCTTGTTCATTACACTGTCATGTCTAAAAGAAAGACCAATCCTGCTCCAGCGAGCAACCAAGAGTTATATAGATCTTAACTCTGGGTCTTATTGCACAACACAGAGCAAACCTTTATAAACATTTTCCTTAGTAAACACCCACCTATTCTTTCCTTTTCCCCAGTGTCAGTTGCTTTAATTTCTTGAATCATTCTCCTTAAAACACTCACCATTCCAGCCTTCCTTCTCAATTCTCCTCTTCCCTATTTTTTCTTTCTTTAGGTAGTTCCCTGTGCTTGCTTCTATGGCAATAATTCAGTTTTTTCTTCAGCATTTCATCTATCCATTCCCTCTCTCAGCAAAAGATGTCCCTTGGGAAGTGAAGAAAAGGGAAAGACTGTATTTCTATCTATACCACCTAAGAAGTGATAGGGGGAATTCCTTGGTGGTCCAGTGGTTAGGACTCTGTGGTTCCATTACAGGGAATATTAAGACTCATATTTCTTTTACTTTGCTGTATAATTATGGGGCATGGGTTCGATCCATGGTTGGGGACCTAAGATCCAACAAGCTGCTTGGTGCAGGCAAAAAAAAAAAAAAAGGAAATATCATACTGCCAAAAAGAGAAGGGAAAGAACAGAAGAAAAAGAGACTACTTCTATAAAGAGATACTTAGCAAAATGATGTTTGCTTTAGTTAGATTAGACATAAGCCAAATTTGATACCACCTGGCTGAACTGCTTTATCAAAATCACAAATAGAGTCAGGAACTCCTTGACCTGGAAGAGATCAATAAGTCCAAATCCAACATTTTACAGATCAGAAACTGAGACTCAGAATTGGGTTGTCCAAAATTCCTTCACTGGTCATAAATGTGGGATCAGAATTCAGATCCATTGATCCTTCCCTCTTTTGTCCATTTCAACATACTTTCTTCGGCTAAGGGTTTTGGTGAAGAATTGCCAACATTTGCTGGATTATGGAGAAAGCAAAGGAATTTCAGAAAAACATCTATCTACATTTCATCAACTGTGCTAAAGCCTTTGGCTTTGTGGATCATGACAAACTGTGGAAAGCTCTTAGAGAGATGGGAATACCAGACCATCTTACCTGTCTCCTGAGAAACCTGTATGGGTGTCAAGAAGCAACAGTTAGAACCCTATATGGAACAACTGACTGGTTTAAGAGAAAGGAGTACAACAGGGCTGTTTGCTGTCACTCTGTTTGTTTAACCTGCATGCTGAGCACATCATGGGAAATGCTGGGCTGGATGAGTTACAAGCTGGAATCAATATAGGCAGGAGAAACCTCAACAACCTCAGATAAGCGAATGAGTGAATGATATTATTCTAATGGCAGAAAGCGAAGAGGAACTAAAGAGCCTCTTGATAAGGGTGAAGGAGGAGAGCGAAAGAGCCAGATTAAGACTAAATATTAAAAAATCTAAGATCATGGCATCCGACCTCATTATTGGATGACAAATAGAAGGGGGAAAGGTGGAAGGAGTGACAGATTTCCTCTTCTTGGACTCCAGAATCACTGTGGACAGTGACTGCAGCCATGAAATCAGAAGACGATTAGAAAGTGACTACAAACTTAGACAGTATGTTGAAAGGAAGAGACATCACTCTGTCGACAAAGGTCTGTATAGTCAAGATGATGGTCTTCCCACTGGTCACATATGGTTGTGACAGCTGGACTGTAAAAAAGGCAGACTGCCAAAATATTGATGCCTTCGAATTGTGATGCTGGAGAAGGCTCCTGAAAGTCCCTTGGACTGCAAGGAGATCAAACCAGTCAATCTTAAGGGAGATCAGCCCTGAATATTCACTGGACTGACTGATGCTGAAGCTGAAGCTCCAGCATTTTGGGTATCTGATGCAAACAGATGACTAATTGGAAAAGTCCCTAATGCTGGGAAAGATTGAGGGCAGAAGGAGAAGAGGGCATCAGAGGATGAAATGGCCGGATGGCATGACTGACGCAATGAACTTGGGCAAACTCTGGGAGGTGGTGAGGGACAGGGAGGCCCGGCGAGCTGTAGTCCATGGGGTCACAAAGAGTCGGGCACGACTGAGTGACTGAAGAACAGCAACGAAGTGTCTAGCTACAGCATTTGTATTACAGTGAGATCTTCCGTAACGCAAGAAAAGCCAAAATCTTAAAACAAATGAAATCATCTTTCTTAGCATTTTCTCCCCTTGTTGCAATTATAGAAAAACTTTTCTATCTATACAGAGAATAAACATTCAATAGTAAATAAAGTATTGATTAATTGCAAACATTTTTCATCCAAGTGAAAAACTATAAATGCTTTGGAAATATAGTGCATATATTTTTATAAAAGATGATTTTGCAAATATTGGGGAAACCAGAGGTAGGTAACATGACACGAGTTTACTTAAAACTTTATCATTTCCTTTTCTTTGATATACAATAAACTTTTTTTCTCCTTTACCATTGATGGCTTTGTTTTCAGATCAAGTACTGGCTTTCATGAGAAGTAGTGAATTCTGAGAACATGTTTTCCAGCACAGCCATAGGCACCAGGAATATGACGATGAGTATGTCATTCTCTTGAGCACAACAACCTAGCCATACTTACTCCTGACTTTTGAAACTGTCCAACCAACCAGAATGACTTGTTCCTCTCTAACAACTTATAAATAATTCCACAAAAATGTTTCAAGTTTTTCTTCCCAGAAAGTGGAAAAAAGTCTACTCCAACAATACCTCTACTGTATGAAACATTTCATTCTTATCAAAATATTGCTACACAGAAGAATTTACCCTGACTTTACTGGCAGCCTACTTATCATACTCATGAAATAAATATTTGTTGGACTATCCTTATCATAACCGCAAAAGGTAGAATAACCACTTTTCTTCTCTGAAAAAAAAAAAAAAGATAATAAAACTTTATATGCTCCAAGATGAGTAGTATTAGCTGCAAGCTGAAAATCTGAGTCTGGGATGGCATCATGACTTTTGTGCAAGAAACAAGAAAAAAAATTATGTATACAGAAGTGGCTCAGCTATGATTGTCTTTGGGAACAAACTTGACTGTGTATGAGTCTTTGTAACTTTTGTTGTTGTTTAGTGATTGAATCGTGTCTGACTCTTTTGCGACACCATAGACTGTAGCACCTAAACTCCTCTGTCCATGGGATTTCCCAGGTAAGAATACTGGAGTGGGGGACTTCCCTGGTGGTCCAGTGGCTAAGACTCTGTACTCCTAATGCAGGGGGTCTGGGTTCAATACCTGGTCGGGGAACTAGATCCCACATGGCACAACTAAAGACTCCGTATGCTACATCAAAGATTGAAGATCATGTTTGTAACACCTAATGCCTGGCACAGCCAAATTAAAATAAATAAATAAATACAAATACTGGGGTGGGTTGCCATTTCCTTCTCCAGGGGATCTTCCCAACCCAGGGATCAAATTTACATCTCCTTCATTATTAGTAGGCAGATTCTTTACCACTGAGCCACCAGGGAAGCCCTCTTCGTAACTTTAGCTTGGTTTAAATTAAGGAAATGTATTGTGGTCAACCACCTATATTTAAGTGTAAAGGTGAAATGCTAACATTTTGCACTTATTCTATTGGCAAAGATTGTACAGGCTAACTCCCCGTGTTAGTCGCGACACTGAAAAACTGGCTCTCTAATACACCATTGGTGGGAATGTAAATTGGCATAACCTTGCTGGAAGGCAATTCAGCAGTAGATAGCAAAGCTTTAAAACTAGAAACTAGTCATGCTATGATTCAACATTTGTGCTTTAAAGACTCTGCGTTTGAATACAATCACAGTTAAGGTTTATCACCACATTACATTAAAAAAAAAGCTGAAGAGCACTTAAATACCCAGCAATAGGGTTATCAGCGTAAAATGACTATGCAAAACTGCTGAAAATAGTGTTAAATAAGATTTAATGGTATACAAAAATGTTTATGATGTATTAAAAAAATAATATTACATGTAGAATCCATATATATGTTTTAAAATCTGTAAAGAATATATATAATATGGAATTCCCTGTCAATCTAGTAGTTAGGGCTCTGTACTGTCACTGCCAAGGGCCTGGGTTCAATCCCTGATTGAGGAACTAAGATCTCACAAACTGTGTGGTGTGACCAAAAATAAATAAATAAATTACATTTAAAAAAATGTAATTCCTGATTATTCCCCTGGAATAATAATCTAATAGTTGGCATTTATTTTCTTCTTTGTATTTGTCTACACTTTCTAAATTTTCTATGATAAAGATGTAGTACTTTTGTAATTAAGAAAAAAATTATCTCTTTTCTTTAAAGTCTGGTCTTTCTCAGTTGATTGTCCCAATGTGGTGACATGTATTTAGGAGAAAGTTTGCAACAGTGTGCAGTTCTGTTCAGATCATACTTCCTGTTGCACATTCATGTGAGCCATTTGTCACCCCTGGCTCTGGAGCTCAACACAGAATTTCCTTTCCTTTAGCAACATGTGATCAATCCAAGGAGGAGCAGGAGCGCCTCAGTGGACTGGCCTTGAGCCACCTAGCCTTCCAAAACCCTGTTGGAGGAGCAGAAAGGGCAATTCCACCACTAACAGGCAGATGGTGAAACATCCTCTTGGCTCTTGTAAATCCAGCCATCTTGGTTCAGACACAGCTGGAAAAAAGGCAAGCAAATTCTCCAAGGCCAGGCAAAATTAGTTCTCTCTCAAAGGAGTTTTGTTTCATGCCAGCTGGCATTTCCTGCTATGCCCTCAGCTTTTTTTAAGGATGGACAATGGGCAAAAAAGTAGAGGCCATTAACTTGAGACCTGAGCATCTCAGCTGCTGAGGAGATAGGCATTGAATACACTGTCAGGAAGCAAATGATTCATATTGCAACAAAATAGAAAGAGCTCTGGATTGTTTAGGAGCCCTGGGTGCTAGTCATCGCTTCCTTATTCCACTCTTCAAATTTCAGTTCCTTTTGTAAAGTAGCAGGGTGGGAGGTAGATAGATTAAATGAGCTAGAAAGTTGCTTCTAGCCTAAAAACCTTTATAATGATTTATAATGTGGTTATACAATATATTTCATTCAATAAAAATTTACTCAATGCTTATTATACCAGGCAAGCAGGAGCCAAAGTTAAAAAAAAAAAAAAAGACAAATTGCCTACCCTTGGGGTTCACAGTCCAGAGCACTGAAAAGTTTCCCAGTTCTGATATGTACAGTTATTCACTATACCATTTATTTTAGAGAATATTTTTCAGAAAGGTTGAATTTTCTGTTGCTAATATAGTTCCAACCTGTCATTCCTAAAGGAAATCAGTCCTGAATATTCATTGGAAGGACTGATGCTGAAGCTGAAACTCCAGTACTTTGACCACCTGAGTTTGAACCAACTCTTTGGAAAAGACCCTGATGATGGGAAGGATTGAAGGCAGGAAGAGAAGGGGAAGACAGAGGATGAGATGGTTGGATGGCATCACCCACTCAATGGACACGAGTTTGAGTAGGCTTCGGTAGCTGGTAATGGACAGGGAAGCCTGGTGTGCTGCAGTCCATGGGGTCGCAAAGAGTGGGACATGACTGAGTGACTGAACTATATCGAATATAGTTTCATTGTCGATAAGCAGTGTGTTTACTATATACTAGCAGTCAATAGAGATGTGGGTTAAAAGCGTGAGCTAGAATCAGAATTCCAGTTAAATCTAAGCTTCACCGTTTGCTAACTGGATGACCTTGGAAAAATAACTTAAATTCTCTCTTCAGCTTCCTCAAGAAGAAAACTACTACTTTCCTCAAATTTTTAGAATTTTAGATTAAAGGTGACCTTAGAAGTAATCAACTTCATTTCAATTCTCTCATTTTACAGTAACTCAAAGAAGTTGAGTAGGGCTCTTGGACCTGTTACTCTCTTTATTCATCTCACAAATTATTTAAGAAACGTTAAGTTTTAGGTAGGTAGGATAGGGAAAAGGAGTCTAAAATGGCAGTGGCTAAAAGACAAGGAAAGGAAAAGCCCGCGAAAATAGAACAAAAGAAGGTCTGAGGAGCGGAGTGAGGACCTCAGGTAAAACAAACAACACTCCTGGCTGGCCCAATTTACATAGGACAGGCCCAGGGAGACAGAAACATATAAGTAGAGGAGCCAAAGCTAGCTCTCTCTCGCATGCGCTCTCTCTCGCTCTCGCTCTCGCTCTCCCCACCGCGCTGGGGCGCTCTTCTCCTCGTGTCTTTGGATCGACATGCCCTCATACCTCGAAGATGGATTTTCCTGCTATCTTCTAAATAAAACAGAGCTGTAACACTGAGCTGTAACACTGATTTGTCTAAGAGCTATAACATGGTCCATTCAAGACCTGAGAGCTATAACGGTCTATCCAAGACCTGAGAGCTATGACACGCTGAGGGGGCTGTAATGTCCATCACTCCAAATCTTTGTTGTGACGAGACAAGGAACCGAGGAATATACACTCGTGTGACAGTAAGTTTCCTAAATTATGCAGAAATTATTTCTATAATTTCTATTATTTTGAATCTTCCATTTGCCGCTTATTGAAATCCAACTGCTGTTTCAGAAAGTCTTTCCAAAAAGAATTTGGCATTTTGGCTAAATAGCTCACTTGATCCTTGCCCCAGCTTCTCCAGGTAAACTTAGAATCTCCCTCTCTATGTGTTTTGATGCAGCCTGTTTTCTCTCTTGGTTTTTCTAGCCACTCTTTACTAGTTAGAGAAAAACATTTTCAGGTTTAGATAAGGCAAGTTTGTTTAATTGACTCCAATCAGATAAAAAGACCTTCTCTGGAAACCAAGTCTCTGGATATTCAACAGTGTCTGCAGGACAATAAGATAAAAGAAAAGGGAGCTGATAGAAAATAGAGAAAACAAGCTAACATTTATCCCATACTTTCCATGCACCCAGGGATTCACTTAATCCTCACAACAACCTTATGAATTACTATCCCCACTGCAGGTGAAAAAGCTGAAGGCCAGAAAGCAACTTGCATGAAGTCACTCAGACAGGAAATGATGGAGTCTAAATTTGAACTGAGGCCAGTCTGTTTCCAAACTCTTTCCAGTAAACCAGCCACATTCTCTCCTATCCCTGATCTTTATGACATACAACTGATAGAATATTTCTTAATGCAAACAATAAAAATAAATAAATAAAAGATCTCTGCAAGATGGTATAGTCACATATTTGGGAGAAAGAGATCCACTAAAAGTATGTTTAAGGTCTACAAGCTGTTACTATAAGGCATTGTACTTCAATCACTAAGACTTATCCGAAGTCTGAATGACTGTTTGGTCCTTCCTAATAAAATGTGCTCGTATTATGTATTATGATTCTAATAGTAAAAGGGGACACTTAATGGGTAAAGACATAGAATTGTATATATTTTATTTCTATAAAGTTTTTTCTCTAAATTCAATCTCCAATTCATTGAATCATTTTCCACTGCCTTTTGAAAGCTAAGGTTTTGTGTTTTCCTTCACCTCCCCCTCTGGCTTTTTTTCGAAGCATTTTCCCAGTCCACTTACAGTTCAGAACAGATGTAGATGCTGGCCTGCTCCCAGAACCTTGCTGCTGCATCATGACTCCACCATTCCCCATGGACATAGTCGTGCCAAAGTAGAAAATGACTTCAACCAACAGCAGTATCTGTGTTGCAGTCAATCTAGTATAAGCCCAAAGGAATTGATTCTGTTTGCAATTTTTTTTAATTTTTCATTTCAGCTTATGCTAAGAATATGTAGTACATTGCATTTTGATGATTTATAAAGTACTTTCCCCATCCCCCACCCCATCCCAACATTGTCATTTGTCAATTCTTCAGACTGAAGAGAAGCAAAAAGACAAAAAAGTGTTCAGAAAATCTGAGACAAGCGGATAAACAGGAACTTGACAAGAAAATAAGAAAATAACCGCAAATTATTTAAAATGTGAATAGAGTACATGCACCAGAAGACTAATATGACATAACTTTGAGTTACTCGATGTATACTAATGTTAGCAGTATCATTTTCCCAGCACTGACAAGTATAGGGAATTGTATAATGTTGACAAAGACAAGATGATTGTCAGTAAGTTAGCCTTTTATTACAGCAAAACTACTCTAGAAAACCCTGACTCAAAAATTATAGCGTACAACAAACAGCAGGAACACAAAGGGACCAAAAAATATTGTTACCACCTTCAATTCCAGAAACATTTGGAGAATATCCAATTGAGAAGCCCTGTGCTAGTTACAACTGATCATCTTTATTATAGATCAAGCAGAATCACAAGTGGTTTCCAAATGGGAAAATTTTGAACCTCAAAGAACCTGTCTCTTCAAAGGTGCCTTCATTTGCCTCAATATAGTTAGGTTCTTTAAATTCTGACATTCCCGCAAATGAGTTTATTCACCTCATTCATTTATCCACTCACCAAATATTTGTTGAGCTCCTACTAGATTTGTTACAACAGGCAGGTAGATAGGTATGAGCACAGAAAGGGGGGCAGGGGCCAGGTGGCAGGAAATTATACATCTTGTGGACAGCAGGGGTCCCTGGACAGAAAGGGGAAAGCAGGAACCAAGTGGCAGACAGAGAAAGGTGGGAAAGGTGGGAATATCCTGTGTCCAAATGTAACCCTTTGTTCACTATGCTCTCATTGCAATAAAATTAGCCTTACAGATAACAAGTACCCATCAGGCATCAATGCCATGAGACTTCTGATCTAAGCTGAATAAGGACAAGGATCCCTCCTCTCCTGAAGAAATGGGAGTGGAGATGAAAAATCAGAGAATATGATCCCCAAACTCCTCCTTCCCCAATAATTATTCCACCCCTTCCTTCATCTCTATGTTCCTTATAGCCAACTTGTCAAGGAGGCCTGGGGCTGCAGCTCCGCACCTGCCTTCCTGCTCTCCCCCTGAAGTATATCCTTATTGAATAAACCTTCACTTTACTTTCTTAATCTCTCTGCTTCATCTCCAGTTTCTTTCCTGACAAAGAATCTTAAATTCATGGACAGCATAGTCAGGCACTGTCTGAGGCACCAGAATCAAGCGTTGAATAAGAAAGACATGACATTCATTCCAGAATCACACCGCTTACGTTCCCAACAAAGTTTAAGCATATGATCTATTTTGTCAGTGTAGAAACTATTCAGTCTTCACAGGGATATTTCAAAACGAATGTGTTTTTACTGCCAGTGTCCATGTTTTTCTTCTTCAAGGGATCCCTGCATTTTTTAGCCACAAAACATACTGCCTTAAACGGTCATAAAAACAAGCAATGAAAATATGGAACTTCTGGAATAAGAGTCATTTATCACTGTAAACTGTGCTAAGCTTACCCTACTCTAAAATCTCCATAGAATGAAAACACAAAGAATCCAAAGGAGCACACTGGTCTTTGACTCATATAATGCTCAAAAAATAACTTAGTTTTCTACTGATAACTGATGAACTTTGACAAATTAGCATAAAAGACTAAATGAAATGACCTCTTTTAATAGAAAGCCTAAGCAAAGGGAGTAGAAAATAACATATAACTCAAAGGGAGTAGAAAATAACATATAACTCAAAGGGAATAGAATTTGCCCCACCAAAATATACCTCTTTGGCATAAAGATTATCTTATCTTGAGAAGCTGTAGACACCGGAGCATCTCTAAAAGCATAGCAAAAGTTGCCCTTTTCTGAAGGATACTTACATGTATAGCAAAATCTCCATTTGTAAGGATTTTTCCCTTTATTACTAGGAAGAGAAGGATAAGACTTCTAATCTCTAGAAACTCTTTATCAATAGACAGGATTCCATTTAAATCTGCATAACAACCTTATCCTTATTTACCATGTTTTTCTTTTGTTCTTGCTCAGGCACTAAGTCATGTCCAAGTTTTGACTCTTATTCTAAAAGTTCCAACTTTTTGCAACCCCATGGACTGCAGCACATCAGGCTTCCCTGTCCTTCACTATCTCACAATTTGCTCAAACTCATGTCCATTGAATGAGTGATGCTATCAGTGTATCTCATCCTCAGTTGCCCCCTTCTCCTTTTGCCTTCAATCTTTCCCAGCATCAGGGCCTTTTCCAGTGAATCAGTATTAGCGCTTCAGCTTCAGCATCAGTCCTTTCAAAGAATATTCAGGGTTGACTTCTTTTAAGACTGACTGGTTTGATCTCTTTGCAGTCCAAAGGACTCTCAAGGGTCTTCTCCAGCACAGCATCAATTCTTCGGCACTTAGTGGTCCTTATTTACCTCCAGTATTCTTGCCTGGAAAATCCCACAGACAGAGGAGCCTGCTGGGCTACAATCAATGGGGTCGCAGAGAGTTGGACATGACTGAAAACTCATGCTTTATGCTATTTTTCACATCCGTGGATGACTACTAGAAAAACCATCGCTCTGACTATATGGGCCTTTGTTGGCAAAGTGACCTCTCTGTTTTTCAATATACTGTCTAGATTTGTCATGGCTTTCCTTCCAAGGAGCAAGCATCTTTTAATTTCAACTTTTTGAAAGATGTTGAAAGATGGCTGCAGTTACCATCTACAGTGATTTTGGAGCCCAAGAAAATAAAATCTCCCACTGTTTCCATTTTCCCCCCTTCTATTTGCCATGAAGTGATAGGACCAGATGCCATGAACTTAGTTTTTGAATGCTGAGTTTTAAGCCAACTTTTACACTCTCCTCTTTCTCCTTCTTTGTGAGATCACATGGGGTTCCCTGGTGGCCCAGAATAGTAAAGCATCTGGCCACAATGCAGGAGACCCGGGTTCAATCCCTGAGTTGGGAAGATCCCCTGGAGAAGGAAATGGCAACCCACTCCAATACTCTTGCCTAGAAAATTCCATGGATGGAGGAGCCTAGTGGGCTACAGTCCATGGGGTCGCAAAGAGTCAGACACAACTGATCAACTTCACCTTCACCTTCTTTCTCTTTCATCAAGAGGCTCTTTAGTTCCTCTTCGCTTTCTGCCATAAGGGTGATGTCATCTGTGTATGTGAGTTTCTTGCTGTTTCTCCCTGCAATCTTGATTCCAGCCTGTGCTTCATCCAGCCTGGCATTTCACATGATGTACTCTGCATATAAGTTAAATAAGCAGGGTGACAATATACAGCCTTGACATACTCCTTTCCCAATTTTTAACCAGTCTGTTGTGCCATGTCTGGTTCTACCTATTGTTTCTTGACTTGTATGCAGGTTTCTCAGGAGACAGGTAAGGTGGTCTGCTCTTCCAGTTTCCTTAAGAATTGTCCACAGTTTGCTGTGGTCCACACAGTTGAAGGCTTTTGCATAGTCAATGAAGCAGAAATAGATATTTTTCTGAAATTCCATTGCTTTTTCTATGATCCAACAAATGTTGGCAATTTGATCTCTGGTTCTTATGACTTTTCTAAACCCAGCTTGTACATCTGCAAGTTCTCAGTTCATGTACTGCTGAAGCCTAGCTTGAAGGATTCTGAGCATAACCTTACCAGTATGTGAAATGACAGCAACTGTAGGATAGTTTGAACATCTTTTGACACTGGAATGAAAACTGACCACTTGTGGCCACTGCTGAGTTTTCCAAATTTGTTGACATATTGAGTGCAGCACATTAACAGCATCATCTTTTACTATTTTATCAAAAGAATTCTCCAGGCAAGACTACTGAAGTGGGTAGCCTTTCCCTTCTCCAGGAGATCTTCCTGACCCAGGGATAGAACATGGATCTCCTGCATTGTAGCAGATTCTTTACCATCTGAACCACCAGGGAAGCCCAGAAGGTCTTGTAGAGTTTCATAGAACCAGACAACTTTAGCTTCTTTGGCCTTGGTGGTTGGAGTATAGACTTGGATTACTGTGCTGTTGAATGGTTTGCCTTGGAGACGAACAGAGATCATTCTGTCATTTTTGAGACTGCACCCAAGTATTGCATTTCACTCTTTTGTTGACTATGAGGGCTATTCCATTTCTTCTAAGAGACTGTTGCCAACAGTAGTAGATATAATGGTTATCTGAATTAAATTTGCCCATTCCCGTCCAATTTAGTTCACTGATTCCTAAGATGTGGATGTTTACTCTTGCCATCTCCTGTTTGACCATGTCCAGTTTACCTTGATCATGAATCTAACATTCCAGCTTCCGATGTAATACTGTTCTTTAAAGCATTAGACTTTACTTTCACCACCAGACACATCCACAACTGAGCATCTTTCCACTTTTGCCCAGCCTCTTCATTCTTTCCCAAATGAATAATGGAATTCTTTCATTTTTTCACTCTTGTTTACAGTGGTTTTCCTGGTAACCTTTCATTTCAGGCTCCCCCAGGGCTTCCCAGGAGGTTCAGCAGTAAAAGAATCTCCCTACAAAGCAGGAGATGCATGTTGAATCCTTCCATTGGGAAGATCCCCTGAAGGAGGAAATGGCAACCTACTTCAGTACTCTTGCCTGGGAAATCCCATGGACAGAGGAGCCTGGTGGCTACAGTCCATAGTGTTGCAAAAGTGTCTGACATGACTTAGCAACTAAACAACAAAAACAATCCTCAGCCCCCAAACGTCTTTCTTATGTCACTAGCTGAAGATGGCATTTAAGATGGGCTTCCCTGATAGCTCAGCAGGTAAAGAATCCACCTGCAATACAGCAGACATTGAAGACGCTAGCTTGATCCCTGGGTCAGGAAGACCCCTGGGGAAGGAAATGGCAACCCACTCCAGTGTTCGTGCCTGGGAAATCTCATGGACAGAGGAACCTGGAGGGCTACAGTCCATGGGGTCACAAAGAGTTGGACACGACTGAGTGACTTAGCACTGGGCCATTTTGAAGAGTTAATCAGATTTCCTGGGTTTCTCCTATGTATACGGGAGGTATACATGTTATTCATGTTCTTTGTTTTTCTCTTTGTAATTTGTCTTTTATTACAGAAAGCTATAAGGGAGAAAACATAATTTCTCTTCTACCTTTCTAGATTCTTGGCCAAGAGCCCCCATTAAAAAACTATCTTCCGCTAAAGACAAAACAAAGATGTTAGGAGTTGGAGGAAGCTGGTTATGGGAGTTTACCAAGAAAACCATGGTAACCAAGGGTATGCTCATTGTGTAAATTTAAGCAGAAACTTCTGCATTCAAGTTTCTGGACATTAGAATCTCATCTTTCTCTTCCTGAGAGGGAGACATTCTCACAAATGAATATTTCCCTTATAAACGTAATTGTCTCTTACAAAAATGTAACTTCTAATACTTAGTTTTCTGAGTTTATCCTATGTCTAAGGTGAGGTGAAGTCGCTCAGTCGTGTCTGACTCTTTGCGACCCCATGGACTGTAACCTACTAGGCTTCTCCTTTCATGGGATTCTCCAGGCAAGAATACTGGAGTGGATTGCCATTTCCTTCTCCAAGGGATCTTCCCGCTCTTTCTTAAAAATCACCTACTCAAGATAATCCTTATGCCAAAGAGGCATACTTTGGGGTGGCATATTCTACTCCCCTTCAGGAATCTCAGCCAAGAACGCAGAAGAGTAGAGGAAAAATTATTTTTCTCCCTTATTTAATTCTTTTATAAGAGATGTTAGACTAAAGTGTACCCTTTTTATAGATGGGGAAATTGAGACTTCCAAGAGATCAAGTTTCTGTCTCCTAGTAAAGGACAGAGGTTACTAGGGTGGGGAGATCTTTACAGTAAAATGATGACCACTGGCTTTCAGCTCCTCATCAGTAAAGGTTCACTTCCTTCTCATGGAGGAAGAAAAAAAAAAAAAGATGGACAGCAGCCAGGAGCCCAGTTTTAGCTAGGAACAACAGGAAGCAGCAGCACATGAAGAGTCACTGTGGCTATTTCAGAAGGCAAAACGTGAGGAACTGGCATGGCCTAGCAACTAAACATGTATCTCTGAGCACAGGAAGGCAGAAACCAGGATTTCAGAATCTGGAGTGCAAGAATGAATAAGATATGGGGGGAGTCTGTTCTCCAAGAACTCTGAGTTTAGTAGCAGAAATAGATACCATGTGAGAAAAAGGCATGTAAACTTAAAAAATATTTATGACCTAAAAGTTGAGAGTTACTTTTTTAACATATATAAACAGGATCTTTTAAACATTTTTTATCTATTTTATATTTGGCTGTGCTCGGTCTTCACTGCTGTGTAGGCTTTTCGCTCGTTGTGGCAGGCAGGGGCCACTCTCTCGTGGTGTGCTGGCTTCTCACTGTAGTGGCTTCTCCAGCTGCAGAACATGAGCTCTAGGGCACTCACGCTTCAGTAGTTTTGGCTCCCAGGCCCTAGAGTGCTGGCTCAATAGTTGCGGCACACGGCCTTAGCTGCTCTGTGGCATGTGGGATCTTCCCAGATCAGGGATGGAACCCATGTCTCCTGCATTGGCAGGTGAATGATTTGCCACTGAGCCACTAGGGAAGCCAGAGAGTTATGTGTTATTTCGTAGGAATTTTATTTAAGACTTCAAGACCAAGAGACAGTATCTCAAGTAACTCTGAGAGAACTGCTCCGAGGAGGCAAGGGGAGGAGCCAAGAGGAAGAGCCGGATTACATATAGAAATTTTGCAACAAAGGGCAGGTAGTCAATGTCAAAAGATTATTGTAGATTAAAGAAAATCAGATAACCCAAGTTAAGGAATTTAGAACCTTTCTATATATGGGAAGATGCAAGAGTCTGGACTCACTGAAGTCACTCATTTGATTTCCATCTCAGCTATTTGGGGCCAGTTTCCTTAGGGCTCACTGTGAGAAGTGGCTGTAATCTGATATTTACTGCTGCTGCTGCTACGTGACTTCCGTTGTGTCCGACTCTGTGCGACCCCATAGATGGCAGCCCACCAGGCTCCTCCATCCCTAGAATTCTTCAGGCAAGAACACTGGAGTGGGTTGCCATTTCCTTCTCCAGTGCATGAAAGTGAAAAGTGAAAGTGAAGTCACTCAGTGGTGCTGACTCTTAGTGACCCCATAGACTGCAGCCTACCAGGTTCCTCCATCCATGGGATTTTCCAGGCAAGAGTACTGAAGTGGGGTGCCATTGTCTTCTCCGGGATATCTGCTAGATGACAAGTATTCTTTCCTTCCTGAGATCCCTCAGGGCTACCAGCTCACCATCTGTCGTGGCTGCAGTTGTTGATGACTGTGACATCTGTTGTTGACTGATATGGTCGGAAATATTCCATTTCTCAGACATAAGAGTCAAAATGAGAAACACAGTCCAGGAAAGTCAGGTAATTAAGTCTGTCAAATAACACAGGCATCAGTTCAGTTCAGTTCAGTTCAGTTGCTCAGTCTTATCCGACTCTTTGCGACCCCATGAATCGCAGCACGCCAGGCCTCCCTGTCCATCACCAACTCCTGGAGTTCATCCAGACTCACGTCCATTGAGTCAGTGATGCCATCCAGCCATCTCATCCTCGGTCGTCCCCTTCTCCTCCTGCCCCCAATCCCTCCCAGCATCAGAGTCTGTTCCAATGAGTCAACTCTTTGCATGAGGTGGCCAAAATATTGGAGTTTCAGCTTTAGCATCATTCCTTCCAAAGAAATCCCAGGGTTGATCTCCTTCAGAATGGACTAGTTGGATCTCCTTGCAGTCCAAGGGACTCTCAAGAGTCTTCTCCAACACCACAGTTCAAAAGCATCAATTCTTCGGCGCTCAGCCTCCTTCACAGTCCAACTCCTACATCCATACATGACTACTGGAAAAACCATAGCCTTGACTAGATGGACCTTTGTTGGCAAAGTATTGTCTCTGCTTTTGAATATGCTATCTAGGTTGGTCATAAC
>SJYX01010114.1:671966-693236 GCA_006410675.1 Oreotragus oreotragus | reverse complement strand
GATGATGCTAAAGCTGAAACTCCAGTACTTTGGCCTGGAGAAGAGTTGACTCATTGGAGAAGACTCTGATGCTGGGAGGGATTGGGGGCAGGAGGAGAAGGGGACGACCAAGGATGAGATGGCTGGATGGCATCACGGACTTGATGGACGTGAGTCTGAGTGAACTCCGAGAGATGGTGATGAACAGGGAGGCCTGGCATGCTGCAGTTCATGGGGTCGCAAAGAGTTGGACACGACTGAGCGAATGAACTGAACTGAACTGAACTGGGCTCATCTAAAACCTTGCCTTTTCAAAATTCAGAGGAGTAGCCTGGGTACCTCCTGGGAGCTTGCTGAAATTGCAGAATCTTGAGCCACACCCAAAACCTACTGAAGCAGAATTTGCGTTTTAACAAGATCCCCAGATGATTCACACGCATATTAAGGTTTAAGAAATACTATTCTAAAAGATAAATTGCCGAATACAAATACTGTGGCTGGAAGAGAAACAAAAGTTTTCCTAGGCCAGTTCAGAGTTTTCTCAACTGTATTAAAATCTAGGGTTTCATGAAATGTTTCCACGTTCCACGAAGCGTAATATATTTTGCTGAAATTGTTGAATGTATAAATGTTTTAAGCTTCAGGACTATATCAGAATTCAGTTTCTCGCTTTCTTTAAATTATACTCGGCTTCACTTGCAGTGGGGTATTTGATTCTAAATACAATCGAAAAGGACTATTTCGAGCATTGTCATTCGAAGTAGAAACTTCAAGAAGGTGACAATGGCTCTCAGCATGTAATGAGTTATGTGGACTTCAGCAAATTACATGGTTTTCTTGAATATTAGTCACCATATCAGTAAGACTGAGACACCATTGTTTACCCTGTATACCTCCCCAAAGAATACAAGATCAAAAGAATTCCTAGTTTTTGGAAATAGTGCTGCTGTTTACTTAGTGGTTCAAATCAGAAATGTGGACGCCATTTTTTACTTTGAGACCCATCATCAGTTGTTCTCAAACTTATGACTCCCCCACCCCCAGCCTTCCATTTCCTTATTCTTACCACAACTAATCAAGACCAAGCCATCACCTATTTTTTCCTAAATCATGGCCTCCTCTGTGTGATCCCTGACCCTACGGCCCTTCACGTTATCATTTACTCTGAAACTGGAAGAATTTTTCAAGAAGTACAATTTTGATTACAAATTTTCCCTACCTAGGATGCTTTACCAGCTTTCTAGGGCCTAGAAAGGCCTTTCCTTTATGGGAAAGTCCCAAATCCTCCTATGACTCATTCTGCCTTCAGACATGGCCTTTGCCACCTTCTTTACAACCTCTTCTCTTGCTACTCTCTAGTTCTATCATTTTTGAAAATCAGAACATCATCTGGAAACAGTATCTGTCTCCCACTGTCCCTTTAACCCGTTTCTTCTCTCATGCTTGGATGAAAATGCCTGCAGTATCAATAACTTTTCAGTTCCTTATTGGGTAATAGAAAATCTTATGGTCACTTCCAGTGTCAACATATTTTCAGTTCAATATTTCAAAACATCCAGTTGCATATGACACTGAAAACACTCAACTTGATTTAAAATTGAATGGTGCCCCTCCCTCTTGCTGGAGTCCAGTGTGGGCTGGCTGCTTATGAAGGAAGCAGGTGGGTCATAGTTGCTTCTTTTTTTCTCCCACATATTGCTCCCAACTCTCACACCCCACTCTAATGTGCTAAGTTTGGTTCGATGCAAGGAAGAGAGGAGAGGTAAGAAAAGAATTAAACTTCTTTCCCAGCTCATATTGTCTAAAGACGCCATACCAAATGTAGACTTTCAAGCTGATGCCTGTTGACCTCTTTCCTGTCTCTGTAACTGCATTTGACTCATTTTCAAAGCATGAGTTGATGTCAGTTCACCATGTCTCCTAAACTCCTCAGTGTACATATTAATTCTGCTTGTCCCACTGAAATCCTCTTCTCTAATCATGTGGTGAAAGGAAGCATCCCATCTGCCTCTCCCTGGGAGGGAGTGGTGGAAATAACTCTATCCAGTCATCTCCACAAGTCATTTCCTCACTTGGAATTCAAGAGTTAAATCACTAGTTTCTGGATATATACTTTGAAATTACTGTAACCTAGTCTGTTTAGAACTTGCTTCAAATTAAGATCTCTCTTACCTTAAAGTCAAAGCTTCCATTTTAGCATCATATAACATGGAAGTTCTATTGGCTTCTCAAACACACCACATTTTCAGTGATTTCTGGCCTTTCGGTCACGATGTCTTCTCTTCTTGGAACATTCATCATGCCCATTCCTTTTCATTTGCCTCAGCACTACTCATGTATCTCCAACTCCTCACCTACATGTGGATATAAAAGGGTTGAGAAAGTAAAGAGAAATATGAACTGTATTTACTTCATAAATAAGGAAATCAGAAAAGCCAATAAACACATGAAAGGATGCTCAACCATATTAATTATGTAGGAACTACAAATTAAAATTAATAGATAGCACTTTCCACCCAGCAGACTGGCAGACAGAAGAAAGGATGACAGCATCAAATGTTGGGAGGATATGTAAATACTTAGCTCTTGCTGATACCGGTGTAAACTGGTCCAAACTCTAGAAAAGAATTTATCATTGCCTTATCAAGATGGAAGTGTACATACTCTGTGACTCAGAAATTTATATACTTATAGGCAGTTATAGCAGAAAGTGAAGAGGAACTAAAAAGCCTCCTAATGAAAGTGAAAGAGGAGAGTGAAAAAGTTGGCTTAAAGCTCAACATTCAGAAAACTAAGATCATGGCATCCAGTCCCATCACTCCATCGGAAAAGATGGGGAAACAGTGGAAACAGTGTCAGATTTTATTTTTCTGGGCTCCAAAATCATTGCAGATGGTGATTGCAGCCATGAAATGACAAGACGCTTACTCCTTGGAAGAAAAGTTATGACCAACCTAGATAGCATATTCAAAAGCAGAAACATTACTTTGCCAACAAAGGTCCGTCTAGTCAAGGCTGTGGTTTTTCCAGTGGTCATGTACGGATGCGAAAGTTGGACTGTGAAGAAAGCTGAGTGCCAAAGAATTGACATTTTTAAACTGTGGTGTTGGAGAAGCCTCTTGAAAGTCCCTTGGACTGCAAGGAGATCCAACCAGTCCATTCTAAAAGAGATCAGTCCTGGGTGTTCTTTGGAAGGAATTATGCTAAAGCTGAAAGTCCAATATTTTGGCTACCTCATGTGAAGAGCTGACTCATTGGAAAAGACTCAGATGCTGGGAGGGATTGGTGGCAGAGCAGAAGAGGACGACAGAGGATGAGATGGCTGGATGGCATCACCTACTCAATGGACATGAGTTGGGTGAACTCTGGGAGTTGGTGATGGACAGGGAGGCCTGGCGTGCTGCAATTCATGGTGTCGCAGAGAGTTGGACACAAATGAGCGACAGAACTGAACTGAGGCAGTTAGAGAGTGATCAAGAGATATGTATAAGGATGTTCACGATAGCAATATTTGTAATGGTCGAAAATGGGGAACAATCCAAATGATCACTGACTCAAAGAATAGATTAAGGTATGTTCATATAATAGAATACTATGCAGCAGTAAAAATTAATGAACCACAGCTGTATATGACAAAATGGATTTGTTCTCAGGAACATAATGTTAAATTGAAAAAAAAAAGCAAGTTGCAGAAGAATACTAGAAGTATATATAGTACCTTACATATAAAGTTTAAAAACAAAGTTAATAATGTATTTTGTACATACATATATACAGACTTGTAATAAAGCCACAAAGAAAAGCAAGAGGGAAATAAAAATTAAGATAGTAGCAATTTCTGGATAAAGAGATACTTTACATATAGTATATACATATATGCTGCTGCTACTGCTGCTGCTGCTAAGTCACTTCAGTCGTGTCTGATTCTTTGCAACCCTGTGAATTACAGCACATCAGGCCTCCCTGTCTATCACCAACTCCCGGAGATAACCCAAACTCATGTCCATTGAGTAGGTGATGCCATCCAGCTATCTCATCCTCTGTCATCCCCTTCTGCTCCTGCCCCCAGTCCCTCTCAGCATCAGAGTCTTTTCCAATGAGTCAGCTCTTCACATGAGGTGGCCAAAATATTGGAGTTTCAGCTTTATATGAGTAGTGGGCACATAAGGTTTATTTTATTATATTATTTATAACTTGTCTGTATTTTATTAATATTTTATNGCCCTTCACGTTATCATTTACTCTGAAACTGGAAGAATTTTTCAAGAAGTACAATTTTGATTACAAATTTTCCCTACCTAGGATGCTTTACCAGCTTTCTAGGGCCTAGAAAGGCCTTTCCTTTATGGGAAAGTCCCAAATCCTCCTATGACTCATTCTGCCTTCAGACATGGCCTTTGCCACCTTCTTTACAACCTCTTCTCTTGCTACTCTCTAGTTCTATCATTTTTGAAAATCAGAACATCATCTGGAAACAGTATCTGTCTCCCACTGTCCCTTTAACCCGTTTCTTCTCTCATGCTTGGATGAAAATGCCTGCAGTATCAATAACTTTTCAGTTCCTTATTGGGTAATAGAAAATCTTATGGTCACTTCCAGTGTCAACATATTTTCAGTTCAATATTTCAAAACATCCAGGTGCATATGACACTGAAAACACTCAACTTGATTTAAAATTGAATGGTGCCCCTCCCTCTTGCTGGAGTCCAGTGTGGGCTGGCTGCTTATGAAGGAAGCAGGTGGGTCATAGTTGCTTCTTTTTTTCTCCCACATATTGCTCCCAACTCTCACACCCCACTCTAATGTGCTAAGTTTGGTTCGATGCAAGGAAGAGAGGAGAGGTAAGAAAAGAATTAAACTTCTTTCCCAGCTCATATTGTCTAAAGACGCCATACCAAATGTAGACTTTCAAGCTGATGCCTGTTGACCTCTTTCCTGTCTCTGTAACTGCATTTGACTCATTTTCAAAGCATGAGTTGATGTCAGTTCACCATGTCTCCTAAACTCCTCAGTGTACATATTAATTCTGCTTGTCCCACTGAAATCCTCTTCTCTAATCATGTGGTGAAAGGAAGCATCCCATCTGCCTCTCCCTGGGAGGGAGTGGTGGAAATAACTCTATCCAGTCATCTCCACAAGTCATTTCCTCACTTGGAATTCAAGAGTTAAATCACTAGTTTCTGGATATATACTTTGAAATTACTGTAACCTAGTCTGTTTAGAACTTGCTTCAAATTAAGATCTCTCTTACCTTAAAGTCAAAGCTTCCATTTTAGCATCATATAACATGGAAGTTCTATTGGCTTCTCAAACACACCACATTTTCAGTGATTTCTGGCCTTTCGGTCACGATGTCTTCTCTTCTTGGAACATTCATCATGCCCATTCCTTTTCATTTGCCTCAGCACTACTCATGTATCTCCAACTCCTCACCTACATGTGGATATAAAAGGGTTGAGAAAGTAAAGAGAAATATGAACTGTATTTACTTCATAAATAAGGAAATCAGAAAAGCCAATAAACACATGAAAGGATGCTCAACCATATTAATTATGTAGGAACTACAAATTAAAATTAATAGATAGCACTTTCCACCCAGCAGACTGGCAGACAGAAGAAAGGATGACAGCATCAAATGTTGGGAGGATATGTAAATACTTAGCTCTTGCTGATACCGGTGTAAACTGGTCCAAACTCTAGAAAAGAATTTATCATTGCCTTATCAAGATGGAAGTGTACATACTCTGTGACTCAGAAATTTATATACTTATAGGCAGTTATAGCAGAAAGTGAAGAGGAACTAAAAAGCCTCCTAATGAAAGTGAAAGAGGAGAGTGAAAAAGTTGGCTTAAAGCTCAACATTCAGAAAACTAAGATCATGGCATCCAGTCCCATCACTCCATCGGAAAAGATGGGGAAACAGTGGAAACAGTGTCAGATTTTATTTTTCTGGGCTCCAAAATCATTGCAGATGGTGATTGCAGCCATGAAATGACAAGACGCTTACTCCTTGGAAGAAAAGTTATGACCAACCTAGATAGCATATTCAAAAGCAGAAACATTACTTTGCCAACAAAGGTCCGTCTAGTCAAGGCTGTGGTTTTTCCAGTGGTCATGTACGGATGCGAAAGTTGGACTGTGAAGAAAGCTGAGTGCCAAAGAATTGACATTTTTAAACTGTGGTGTTGGAGAAGCCTCTTGAAAGTCCCTTGGACTGCAAGGAGATCCAACCAGTCCATTCTAAAAGAGATCAGTCCTGGGTGTTCTTTGGAAGGAATTATGCTAAAGCTGAAAGTCCAATATTTTGGCTACCTCATGTGAAGAGCTGACTCATTGGAAAAGACTCAGATGCTGGGAGGGATTGGTGGCAGAGCAGAAGAGGACGACAGAGGATGAGATGGCTGGATGGCATCACCTACTCAATGGACATGAGTTGGGTGAACTCTGGGAGTTGGTGATGGACAGGGAGGCCTGGCGTGCTGCAATTCATGGTGTCGCAGAGAGTTGGACACAAATGAGCGACAGAACTGAACTGAGGCAGTTAGAGAGTGATCAAGAGATATGTATAAGGATGTTCACGATAGCAATATTTGTAATGGTCGAAAATGGGGAACAATCCAAATGATCACTGACTCAAAGAATAGATTAAGGTATGTTCATATAATAGAATACTATGCAGCAGTAAAAATTAATGAACCACAGCTGTATATGACAAAATGGATTTGTTCTCAGGAACATAATGTTAAATTGAAAAAAAAAAGCAAGTTGCAGAAGAATACTAGAAGTATATATAGTACCTTACATATAAAGTTTAAAAACAAAGTTAATAATGTATTTTGTACATACATATATACAGACTTGTAATAAAGCCACAAAGAAAAGCAAGAGGGAAATAAAAATTAAGATAGTAGCAATTTCTGGATAAAGAGATACTTTACATATAGTATATACATATATGCTGCTGCTACTGCTGCTGCTGCTAAGTCACTTCAGTCGTGTCTGATTCTTTGCAACCCTGTGAATTACAGCACATCAGGCCTCCCTGTCTATCACCAACTCCCGGAGATAACCCAAACTCATGTCCATTGAGTAGGTGATGCCATCCAGCTATCTCATCCTCTGTCATCCCCTTCTGCTCCTGCCCCCAGTCCCTCTCAGCATCAGAGTCTTTTCCAATGAGTCAGCTCTTCACATGAGGTGGCCAAAATATTGGAGTTTCAGCTTTATATGAGTAGTGGGCACATAAGGTTTATTTTATTATATTATTTATAACTTGTCTGTATTTTATTAATATTTTATATGTAAATGATACCCATAAATTTTTATCTATAAAATATTTGATTTAAAAAGTATGGTTTTACTTATTTCTCCACTTATCTGCCATAATCAGTTGTCCCTGTCTGTTATTTCAAGGTAGGACATATGATTCTTGAACATCAACCTATTTCAGGGTTAAAGTCTGAGGCCCAGTTCTGAGGAGACATTTTGCTTCATACTAAGAACCTGTCATTCTTCATCATGAAAGCAATAGGTAAGAGTCTGTGTTCAAAATGGTGAGCAACGATCACTGTTATTTACAAGCTAAACTGAAGTCTGGGCACTGCTTTAGCTAACTCACTATTTCATTTGATGACATTCATTGAATGATTACCTGCACCAGATATTTTAATGATGGTTGGTAGCTTCAATCTCACAAGTGAAAAATAGCACTTGTTCTAACCTTAAGCCTAGGCCTAATGAGGAGGTTTCTGACCCAAGTCATGTACAACATAAGAACGGAGTTATAGGGAGTTATAGAGTTATAGGCTGTGAGCAAGTAAAATGTTAAATAAATATGAAAATACAACCCTTGGTGCCAGCATGGTACTCAAGGCCATTCGTACTCTACTGCCATCTGCTGAGTCATTGCTAAGCTGGGGAAACATGAGTTTCTGAAGCTACTCAGAAGGCTGGCTATGTCATCTCTTGTTGAAATGAATCCCAAAATACATGTCACTTCCTCAGGTGATGGGGGTAGGAGGAGAGGTTTTAACTCCTGGGAAGTGAGGTATTACTTTGTTCCAGTTTGCAAAAATGACCTATTAGACTCCATTCCCAGAAACTGTCTCCTGAATGACTTAAAGCAAGACTGAAGAAACAGAATGCATATTTTTAATTGATTCTTTCTTTGAGCTGAACTCCAAGTTGCTTAATAAATATTTTAATTCCCAAAGAGCTAGATGCATTCAGAATGACTCCAAAAAAGATGTCCTATTTTGGAATGTCACAGGCATTACTTCCTTAAATCATCACAAATAAAACTGCTGCTTTGACTAATCTGGGGGCTATATGAAGAGGGCTGACTTCTTTGTCCTCATCTGCCTTCTCCTTTCCTTTATTGGATATCAGTTCTTAGAATTAGGGATATGAATCTGATTTATCCACCTATTAATAATTCAGGTGTCAGGTCATAGAAGGACCATAGACTTTCAGAGCTGGCAACTGGAGCTCAGAGTTCTTACCTTACTTCCCAAGGTTACACATCTTAATGCAGTAGTTCTTAAGGTGTAGTGTATAATAGAATCACCTAGAGGGCTTGTTAAAAACACAGATTGCTGGGTCCCATTCACAGAGTTTTTGATTCTGTATGCAGGGGGTGGGACCTGAGAATCTGCATTTCCGACAATTTTGAAGATGTTATTATTGATCTTTCTGGTCCAGGTCAGAGTTTGTGAACTACTGTCAGCTAATTGAAGGACAAGGTATAAAGGCCAGCCCTCAAGCAGCCAGTACTTTCTCCTAAGTGGCTTTCCTGTGTGTGTGTGTGTATATGTATATACTGTCTTTTATAAAGTTACAGAATTTATAAAGTTATGGAAACCAGAGTTTCTTCTTCTGAAATGGGAGAACTGCACTGGAGCGAGAGCTAAAAGCATGAACTTTGGAATCAGACAGCCTGGGTAAGACAGCAGCTATTCCACAGTTTAGTTTTATGATCTGGGGTAAGTTGCTTAGCTTATTTGAGTTCCAGTTTTTTCATCTGCATATTAAAAATTATTAGTTCTACTAACGATTTGAGACTTCTGAGTGAACAGTTCAAAGATTATTTGACATAGAGTTATAGGATTACAAATCATTAAGAAAGCATCTAATTTAGCTTGTTCACTTTCTAGACATGGAAGCAAACATCCAGGGAAAGTAAGTGTCTTAACTAAGATCTCATAGCATATGGCAAAGGAGGACCATGAATCTTGGCCTTTTAATGAGTTTTGTTTTTCTTTAATCCATCACAGGATTAAATATGTCTCCAGATTTTGGGCTTCCCGGGTTGCTCAGTGGTCAAAAATCCACCTGCAAATGCAGGGGACATGGGTTCAATCCCTGGTCTAGGAATATTCCACATGCCACGGAGCAGCTTAGTCTGTGTGCCACAGCTATCTAGCACTGAGCCCAAGCACCGCAGGGACTAAAGCCCCCTTGCCCTAGAGCCTGTGCTCTGCAGTGAGATGCCACTGCAATGAGAAGCCTGCCTATCACAATTAGAGAGGAGCCCCTGCTTGCTGCAATTGGAGAAAACCCACGCAGCAACAAAAAGGCAGCACAGCAAAAAATAAAAATAAATAAAACTGTAAAAAATAAGTCTCCAGATTTTATTTTATTTTTACTTACAGTGGGAATTTCAATAAAGAGCCTTCTTGTGACATGATGGTGTTTTGCAAAAGGGGTGTGGCTGTTCATAGAATTCTTGTCTTTTGTTAAAATTGAGTACAGTTGAAAAAGGAGAATTAGCAGTTGGGAAATCAATTTCCACATCAAGGAGAAAAAAAGTTTTAAATGTATTAGGAAAATTATGGTAAATGTTTAAAAAGGAAAAAAAAGCAATTCAATAACATCACATTCTCATGCTATACTTGTTGGGGATGTATAAGAATTCGAGTGAGGGCTAGCTTAGACTCTTCACCTGGTGGACATGAACCCTGGGTTGCAGTAGTGCTGGGAGACTTGCTAAACGGAACAAACAGCTTTGGCAAAGAGGAGGATGAAGCCCAGTTCAGTGCTTCTGGCACAGTGACCAGTTCATCATCACTTTCATTTATAAAAATAGTAATATTTTCTAAAATATTAATATTTTGGTGAAGCCAGAAATAAAGGGTCAATGTTGTGGATTAAGAAACTGGGGTGTGCTTTGGTGCTCTTGTTACTTGTCTTGATGTGAACCAACTGTTTACATCTAAATCAGACTTGGCTTATAGTAAGACTAAGACCAACGTATTTTATAAAGCTTATTTGATCCAAGGAATTTAAAGCTCTTATTCTGAGAAGAGATTCATCCACTTAGTGGCCACTAACTGGTTAAGTAGGCAAATTCTGGGCCTCTTCTCGCAACTCTTTAGTTTCCTATTTCAACCTTCAGTACCCAGATTTAATCAGTGCTTCAGCCATTCAAGATGGCATAGATATCCAATTACCCTGGAAGCATATACTAATGTGTCCCACGACCAGAGCAGGTAAGGAAGAGGCTTTGTTCACAGCTAAAGGATGGGGGATTGTGTCTATCAGAAAACCTAGCTTATCTGCCCAGCACCTGATAATGAACAGTCCTCACTAGCAGGAAGGTGCAGTCCCAGAAATATAATGGAAATCCATTTAAAGAGCCAGCTCGACTCTTACCAAAATTTGCAATGCACCCTACCTCAGATGATTTAGAGCTCATTTTAAAAGGCCTGAAAATCTGAAAACAAATTATTTTGAAGTGATGAGATAAATTATGTATGAGTATCAATTTAATATTCAAGTATAATGAGTTTATGGAATACAAGAGAGCGTTTCTTTTGAGATGCTGCAATACTGCTATTGTTAGGTTCAGAACACAGCTGATTGCTTATAGGGAGCCTTTGTGCAAGTTTGAAAAAGGCACCCCCTCTGAATGATGCAGCCCTGTGGGTACATGATTTGGCAAGAGGAGCCTAGGCTGGATCCTAGCTCCCTTTTGTCCCATTGGCTGGGTGCCTTTGTGCAATGTACAAACTGCAGTTCCTTAAGTGGCAATCCCAACTGCTATTTGAAATATGTGCCAGCAGCAAGGATTTCAAGGCTTGAAGTGCTTGCATTGGTTGTTAGAGAGTACATGTGAAATTTTAAAAAGTGATGGTTCCTTCTCTTGTCCCAGTGCAGAATTTATTGCTGAGATGAAATGCCAGTTAAGTTCTAAAATGCCATGAAAGCAGGTAAAGTTTTCATGATAGAGAATAGAGATCTTGTCTTGGCAGCTATGTTCCCTGAAGAAGCATAGCTAGTGAGCCACACTTTCCAAGCCAGAGGCAAACAATAACACCTGGGAAATTTAGATTTCTGGCACCAGAATTGTCTCATTTCCCACCTGCTGCACTAACACTGGAAGCAGAAAGCTGTTGTGTTGGGTGCAGAGGTAAAACCTTTTACATCCACCCAGATGTACTGGGACTTGGGGGTTGTGAGCATTAGCAATAAAAGTATACAGGCTCAAATGTTCATTTTCTTTCTTGGAACAGCTGTCTTACAATGCCATGGCAATGAGAGTAGAACTGTAGGGATTTGATATTGAGTTTCCAATTCCAGAGCAAAAGAGTAAACATACATCTCTTTGCTCCTCTGAACTGGCTAAGGACAGCTAAAGGCCTTGGACATTGTATATAAAACGAATATAGCCCAGACTGGGTTCTGGAGAAGTAGGCAGCCTGGAAACAGGTATAGGCAAAAAAAAAAAATCTCCAATAAAAAAATCATTTATCTGTAGCTATTGGAAAAGGCTGTATATTGTCACCCTGTTTATTTAATTTATATGCAGAGTACAATGGCACTCCACTCCAGTACTCTTGCCTGGAAAAATCCCATTGACAGAGGAGCCTGGTGGGCTGCAGTCCATGGGGTCGCTGAGAGTCGCACACGACTGAGTGACTTCACTTTCACTTTTCACTTTCATGCATTGGAGAGGGCAATGGCAACCCACTCCAGTGTTCTTGCCTGGAGAATCCCAGGGATGGGGGAGCCCGGTGGGCTGCCGTCTATGGGGTCACACAGAGTCAGACATGACTGAAGTACTTAGCAGCAGCAGCAGCAGTAGAGTACATCATAAGAAATGCTGGGCTGGAAGAAGCACAATCTGGAATCAAGATTGCCGGGAGAAAGATCAATAACCTCAGATATGCAGATGACACCACCCTTATGGCAGAAAGTGAAGAGGAACAAAAAAGCCTCTTGATGAAAGTGAAAGAGGAGAGCGAAAAAGTTGGCTTAAAGCTCAACATTCAGAAAACGAAGATCATGGCATCCAGTCCCATCATTTCATGGGAAATGGATGGGGAAACAGTGGAAACAGTGTCAGACTTTATTTTTTGGGCTCCAAAATCACTGCAGATGGTGACTGCAGCCATGCAATTAAAAGACACTTACTCCTTGGAAGAAAAGTTATGACCAACCTAGACAGCATATTCAAAAGCAGAGACATTACTTTGCCGACTAAGGTCCATCTAGTCAAGGCTATGGTTTTTCCTGTGGTCATGTATGGATGCGAGGGTTGGACTAGAAAGAAAGCTGAGCACCAAAGAATTGATGCTTTTGAACTGTGGTGTTGGAGAGGACTCTTGAGAGTCCCTTGGACTGCAAGGAGATCCAACCAGTCCATGCTAAAGGAGATCAGTCCTGGATGTTCATTGGAAGGACTGATACTAAAGCTGAAACTCTAGTGCTTTGGCCACCCCATGCGAAGAGTTGACTCATTGGAAAAGACTCTGATGCTGGGAGGGATTGGGGGCAGGAGGAGAAGGGGATCACAGAGAATGAGATGGTTGGATGGCATCACCGACTCGATGGACATGAATTGGGTGAACTCCGGGAGTTGGTGATGGAAAGGGGGGCCTGGCGTGCTGCAATTCATGGGGTCGCAGAGTCAGACATGACTGAGTGACTGAACTGAACCGAACTGACTGGAAAAGGAAAGGGGCAGCCTAGCAAAATAAAACTTTTAGACAATGATTGCTCTTCTTCAGCCAAATTCCACAGAAAATTCTGAGTGGAAAGCCTAGACGTATGTCCTTGCCCAGCTATATCAAGGCACTTCTCTTCCCTTCCAGTAGGGAGCTGAGACTTTTATCACTACCACATGGGAATGAGACTACCCCCAACCTCTGCCCCAGGTTGTCAGTAAAGACCATGTTGGGAGCCAGGACTTGCCACTCCCACCCAGAGGGCTGGGTGGAAGCTGGGCCTTTTACCACGTTCCAGCCATAAGTAGGCTTCCCAGTCCCCCATAACGCCAGCATAGGCCTAGTGGGGAGTCTGAACTCCCACTGCTGCTGCTGCTGCTAAGTCGCTTCAGTCGTGTCTGACTCTCTGCAACCCCCACTACTATCCAGCAATAATGAGACGCCCCGCTGCTTTCTAGGATTCAGTACAGGCCAAGAAGGGACTATAAGCATCCATGCGACCTGATAGTGATACAATAAGACATCACCATCCTTCCTAGTGCTGTGCTTAGTCACTCAGTCGTGTCCAACTCTTTACGACCATACAGACTGTAGCCCACCAGGCTCCTCTGTCCATGGGGATCCTCCAGAATACTGGAGTGGGTTGCCATGTCCTTCTCCAGGGGATCTTTCCAATGCAGGGATAGAACCCAGGTCTCCTGTATTGTAGGCAGATTTTTTACCATCTGAATTACCAGGGAAGCTCCATCCTCCCTAGAAGAACTGCTAAAATGGAAGATTTAAATATGATCCAGAATCTCACAATATAGTAGCAAAAATGTCCAAGATACAACTGAAACTCACTCATAAGGAACCAGGAAAATCTCAAATGAGAAGAGATAATCAACAGATATCAGTTCCAAGATTATGTTTATGCTGGAATTACCTGACAAGGATTTTAAAGCAGCCATCATAAAAAGTGCTTCAACAAGCAATTACAAACAAACTTAAAACCAATTAAACAAATTAAAAACCTTGGCAAAGAAAGAGAAGATATAAAAAAGAGCCAAATGGAAACTTCAGAACAGAACAAATGCAAGGATCAAAACCCTCATCAGTGGGTTCAACAGTAGAATATGGAGACCAGAGGGAAGGATCAGTGAACTGGAAGAGAGAATAACAGAAATCACCCAAAATCAACCCTAAAGAAAACAGACAGAAAGAAAAATGAACAGAACCTTAGGAACCTGTAGGACTATAGCAAAGGATACCATCTTCATGTCATCAGAATCCCAGATGGAGAGGAGAAATAGGGCAGGGCTGAAAAAAAAGTACTCAAGGAAATAACTGCAAACATTTCCCAAGTTTGGCAAAAGACGTAAACTTACAGATTTAAGAAACCTAGTGCGCCGCAAAGAGGAGAATCTTGTACTAAGTTTTGTCATTAGGAGAAGCTCTAAAAGAGAAATCAATTACACAGTCAGGTGAGTCACATTAAAAAAAAAAGTTTAAGACCATTGTTTTTATAGCATCCCTGTCACAGCGTTAGGTTTAGTAGACGTTAAAATATCTGAGGATTAATGGCTTACTTTCAGAGAAGTTTACACCTGCTAAGCAAATAGTAATGTAACTCATTCAATCAGCAAGACACTGAAGTGGTTTCAGGGGATGACTTTCGAGGGGAGACTGTTTCATAAGCCACCAGTATGACTCGTTTTTCACAACTATCACAGTGAAAAATGTTTTCCAGTCTCTAAATAGGTGGAGAGCAAACAGTATGTGAGCATTTAAAACTAAATTGTTGCTATTTATTTAATGTACTATTTTAGTACAGGCATATCTTCCTTTATTGTGCTTCACAGATACTGTGTTTTACACAAATTGAAGGTTTGTGGCAATCCTCGGGGTATAGGCAAAAGATTTTCAGCAAGCGTTCAGTTGGATTCTCATCTTGTTCACAAGAAGCTAATCTAGGAGATTTTAGTCCCTTCCAAGACAATGTGACCTGAATCTGCTAAGGGCTGTGGCAGACAGTTTGATTTGAATTTGATTTTAGTTTTCCATATCTTCTTCAGAATCTTTTCATTTTCTAAAGTTGTTTTTTTTTCCCAAAAAATGCTAAAGCATGGAGATGACTAATTGTGTTTGAATTAAAAACATGATGTAACCCCATGTCATACTGGACATGATAGTGACAGGGAATGTCGTATCATGCCCTCTTACTTTAATCACCAATCAAGCTGAAAGCATGACAGTAGGAGAAAGCGTATTCTCTCTGTACTGTTTCTACCACATGCTTCTCAGAACATACTTTTTGAGGTGTCCGATTTCTAGTCAACTAATTTAAATAAACAAAGCTGGCCAGCCCTGCCCCACCAACACAGCTGTGTTAGAACAGGTTGGACTCTGTTTAACCTCACGATGAATAAACAAATCAATCAGTCATTTCCTGATACAAGAGATTTCACTTTTTGCCACGAGACGATAAAGATGGATTATTTGGTGGTTACTGTTTGTTTTTATTTTCCAAGTAGCAGTGATATAACAACTTGGTAAAACGTTCTATTGTTAACTTAGGAGAGATGATCTTAAATGGGATCAAATGAAAGAGAGGAAAATGAAGGAAGAAAGGAGAGACAAGTGGTAAAATTAAAAATAAAACACATGCCTTTTCATGTGTTTCAGGGGGAATGTGGAAAGGAAACGGCTATAGAGAATAATATAAAAGTTAAGTTATTCTTTGATATAAATTTAGTGCCTTTAGCAGCAAAACTCTGTTTCTTTTTTATTCTGATTAAAAAGCATCAATGAGGGAACTCCTTGGTGGTCCAGGGGTTAGGACTCTGCCTGCCAATGCAGGGGACACAGGTTCTATCACTGTTCTGGGAAAAGTCCACATGCTGCAGGGCAACAAACCTGTATCCCACAGCCTCTGAAGCCTGCGTGCCTAGAGCCCGGGCTCAGCAACAGGCAAAGCCACTGCAATGAGAAGGCCATGCGTCGCAACCAGAGAGTAGCCCCTGCTTGCCGCAACTGGAGAAAGCCCACACGCAACAACGAAGACTCAGAACGGTCAAAAATAAGTAATCTTAAAAAATGCCTCTAGGTAGTGTTGCTGGATTTAGCAAATCAAATCCAATATTCAGTTCCGTTCAGTCGCTCAGTTGTGTCGACTGTTTGTAACCCCATGAATTGCAGCATGCCAGGCCTCCCTGTTCATCACCAACTCCTGGAGTTCACTCAGACTCATGTCCATCGAGTTGGTGATGCCATCCAGCCATCTCATCCTCGGTCGTCCCCTTCTCCTCCTGCCCCCAATCCCTCCCAGCATCAGGGTCTTTTCCAGTGAGTCAACTCTTTGCATGAGGTGGCCAAAGTACTGGAGTTTCAGCTTTAGCATCAGTCCTTCCAAAGAAATCCCAGTGCTGATCTCCTTCAGAATGGACTGGTTGGATCTCCTTGCAGTCCAAGGGACTCTCAAGAGTCTTCTCCAACACCACAGTTCAAAAGCATCAATTCTTCGGCACTCAGCTTTCTTTATAGTCCAACTCTCACATCCATACATGACCACTGGATGTTTTTATATATATTTATATGAAGAAATGATTCACTATGTGTATGAAATTCAAATTTAACTAGGTATTCCATGTTTTATCTGGCAACCTTACTTCCAGGCAGAAAATTGAGGACTCACTTCAATTTTTTCTCTTCTCTTGGAACCACAGTCTTGACTACACTGTGATCCCAGTGTCTGAAAACAGTCATTTCATATGTGTTGTCCAGTTTTCTAGCTGTGTACTGTGGCAGGGCAATTCTGTACCACTTACTCCTTCTTGGATAGAAATGGCTGTGCATGGTCCACCTTTAAAGAAACCAGGCAAACAAACAAATAGGACAGCTGCCCAGTACTTTGGCCACCTCATGCAAAGAGTTGACTCATTGGAAAAGACTCTGATGCTGGGAGGGATTGGGGGCGGGAGGAGAAGGGGACGACCAAGGATGAGATGGCTGGATGGCATCATGGACTCGATGGACGTGAGTCTGAGTGAACTCCGGGAGTTGGTGATGGACAGGGAGGCCTGGCGTGCTGTGATTCATGGGGTCGCAAAGAGCTGGACATGACTGAGCGACTGAACTGAACTGCCCTAACGGGAATTTTTCAAGGGAATCATTAAGAAATAGTAAGTAAATGTATTATTTCTACCCACCCTGGGGTATGTTACATCAAGTTGCATATGTGAGAAAGAGCTGAGTTTTAATTCAGAGTATCTGCCTTTTGTCCAAGGTTCTTATTTGAAATCTCCATTTCTTTTCTGCTTTATGGTCTCCACAGGCTTTAAATTTACCTCAGTCTTAGC
The DNA here is from genome assembly GCA_006410675.1 of Oreotragus oreotragus. Taxonomy (NCBI): domain Eukaryota; kingdom Metazoa; phylum Chordata; class Mammalia; order Artiodactyla; family Bovidae; genus Oreotragus; species Oreotragus oreotragus. The sequence continues at coordinate 675,976 of SJYX01010114.1, read as the reverse complement.
TGCTGCAGACCATGTCAATGTACCTCTTTGGGATGTCATAAAGGTCCCTTAAGGTGAATTCTGGGGACTTCATACATCCTAAGGTGAAGGTGAAGGTGAAGTCGCTCAGTCGTGTCCGACTCTTTGCAACCCCGTGGACTGTAACCTACTAGGCTTCTCCGTCCATGGGATTCTCCAGGCAAGAATACTGGAGTGGATTGCCACATCCTAAAATACCCTCTAAAGTAGTGAGATGCTACGCAGCTATCTTCACATGAGAGAGTTCATTTTATTTACATAGATTAAAACAATGACTTATCATTTCTTGGGAAGTTCAAAGAGATAGTGTTCATTAAACAACAGTTACACAGATAGTAGAAAGAACCTGTGCCTTGTGAGGATGAGAGGGCAACTAAAACTTATTGAGTATCTATTATACGCCAAGTGTTTCATATTCAGTGGTGTGCTGGAGCCAGCCTGTGCCAGCTCATATGGGCTTGTGAGAGGCAATTGTTAAATATTCAGGAACCTTGCCAGCCATTTTTTAAACTGTTGAAATCTTGAAACTGACACCAGGAGGAATATTTATACCATGGAAATCATCAGACGGTACATATTCTAGCTCCCTCATCAACTCCAAGAGATAATTGTTATGCATTTACCAGCACATTACTGTAATTCCATTTTTCATTTTATCTTATCCTCTGAACAACTCTGTAAGATATTTATTAGAATGTGAAGTTTAAAGATAGAAAGAAGACACAGGTTCAGTTCAGTCACTCAGTTGTGTCCGATTCTTTGCGACTCCATGGACTGCAGCACGCCAGGTTTCCCTGTCCATCACCAACTCCCACAGCTTGCTCCAACTCATGTCCGTTGAGTCCATGATGTATCACCCTGTCATCCCCTTCTCCTCCTGCCTTCAATCTTTCCCAGCATCGGGGTCTTTTCCAAGGTGGACAAAGTAGTGAAGCTTCAGCTTCAGCATCAGTCCTTCCAATGAATATTCAGGACTGATTTCCTTTAGGATCGACAGGTTTGATCTCCTTGCAGTCCAAGGCTACTTAAGTAATATGCCCCAATTTTTCCAGAAAACACGTACAAAGTCAATTCTGTGTAACTTCGTGTTCTTTCTGCTTTCAGCTCCACACCTTTGAGCCAGGAGACTCAAAGTTGTTGCCTTAACACTAATTGATTTTATGAGGGCAGGACTAGTACCTGCCCTCTCTAGATTATCATTTGTTCATCTGTGAATTTGGGATTAATGACCTAATTAATACCCACAGTCTCTTTTGGAAGTAATTGTGTTTGTTGTCTACTAATTCTACCCCTGCCCAATAGTGGCAGAAACACTAAGAACAAGGTCCTACCAACTGGCTGCTAGAAAAAAAAGTTTGTAGCAATAGGGGCATCCTGAGACTTAAAGCTATGATACTACTAGATTTTCTTTGCGTAAATGTCTACCATTAAGGAGAGGTAATAGAAGCTTTGGGAGGTTTGAGTAAGAATGATTGACTCTGATCTTTCAGTACATTCTGATGATATAGACCCACAGTAGCTTTGGGCCAAATTCAAATCAATTCTGCCCTGCACCCAGAAGATCCTGTGTAGTATGCACACACAGCATAGCCCCCAGAGTAATCTGTACTACACTCCCTTGAAAGAATCATACTGTGGCATTTTGGAGGATGGCAGGCTGAAATTCATGCCTGTCTACCCACTGCCTCTGACTGGCCTTCTTGTAGTACTGGGTACCCAAGGATGGTGGAGACTTGTGGACAAGGAAGAGCCAGTATTGTCCCCTTGACCCCTGTACAAGCAGTAGTAGCTGCACCAGGGCTTTTTGCCTTCTCCCCAACCTCCAGGGGTCAACAGTAGCATTCTCCATAGTTGTTTTCAGTTTGGTAAAGGAAAGTAGCCAGCCCTGTGGGCCAAGAGGCAAGCCTAGGAAAAGCCCCAGGTAATAAGGACCTCCCTAACAAAACGGAATGAGGACATTTGGTCCACGTTCAGGAAAAGGCACTGGGGAAACCCGAGTGCGAAAGGATCCCAAGATAGGTATGCAGCTGGTGACTTGACCTCTTCCAGTGAGTGCTAGTTTCTCTGAAGTGGGTTGGGAATCCCAGTGAGCCTCTCATAAGACTAGGAACCCCATGAGCAGGAAGACCTGTGAGCTGCTGGCAAGAACAGGGAACATACTCTGCCTGATCTTCTCTCCTTTCTCTGCTTGTGAGGTGAAGCTTGGGTGATTCTTCATCGACTGAACTCCCATGGGCTCTCCCTGGCAAACTGGAAAGTGTCCCATGGGAATCCCTCATGCTCTTAGCTCTCACCCAGCAGGAAGTTCAAAAGCCCCTCATTTTTGGAGGAAAGAAGGAAAGAGAAGATTCCCACCTTACCTAGCTGTGGCACTCCCTAACGGACAAGTTGGCTAGGAACTAAAGTGACTAAGTTGCTCTGGCCTGGAGGCAGCCCTGTCTAACCTCCTGTGGGAAATTCTGACTGAGGAGGGACTAACTATCTCAAGCACAGGCCACTACAAATTCAAGGGGGACCCTCGGTTATATCAGAGTCCATTCCATTTGGATATTTCCTATTTTGGTCTTTTGAGGAATCCATTAATAGTTTAGTGGTTATTCCAAACTTCCTAAGTGGGAAATCTTATTTGGGTCAAATCTTGTGGCATTTGTGTGCCAACAAATCAATCACCAACAAATCCAATCACCCCTCTCAGTAGTTTGAAACAAATCCAAAACAGAACATCTAAGGTTCACCATACCAAAGGAGCCTGTTAGGCTGCATTATGCAGACCTGGTAGTTTTTTCGATAGGTATCACCCCCAGCCCATGCTAACTGCTAACAGAAACTCTTTGGTGAGTGAAGAGGCAAAACACTTAATCTTCCTATGTAATACAGTCTAGCCTCGGTGCCATTTGGGAGACTGGGAAAAATCAGCCAGTCAATGGAAACCCATAAATCTCTAAATTAAAATATCATTTTACAATTGGACCTGCTATGCCAGAGACAAAAGAAATGGGATGAAATTCCCTGTGTCCAGTTTTTTATGGCCTTATTTCAGAACATGATCTTCAAAACAGATGTGGTAATCCAACAACCCTCCAGGAAAAGTATTCCCTTTAAGGCAGATCCTTGATGGAGAAGGAGGACTCATCTAGGTTTGCACGTCTCATTTGCACTTCTTCTCCCACCACCCCCTACTCTGCCCCATTCCACCCCCACTGACTAGGGATTGAACCTGTGCCCCCTGCAGTGGAAACTTGGAGTCTTAACCACTGGACTGCCAGAGAAGTCCCCCATTTTCACTTCTGATCTATATAACTGGAAAAATCATAGTAAGAGGTAGCAGGAAAATCCTGAGGGGTTCCTGAATAAGGGTAATCTATCAGATCCATGACCCAACCTGGGCTGACATCCAGAGCCTTCTCAATGTACTCTTAACAGGGGAAGAAATGTTAAAAGCCTCGGAGAAAGCAAACAAAGAGAGCAGAAACAATGCAGGTCATGCTATTTTCAGAACAAAGAGTCAAGTGGTCCCAGATTACAAACCCACTTGGGATCACCAGGACCATGGGGAAGGGGTTGGAAGACAGAGGCTGACTCATAAAAATATCACCCTAAAGAGCCAGACATCTTGGAATGTGAATTCAAGTGGGCCTTAGAAAGCATCACTATGAACAAAGCTAGTGAAGGTGATGGAATTCCAGTGGAGCTATTTCAAATCCTGAAAGATGATGCTGTGAAAGTGCTGCACTCAATATGCCAGCAAATTTGGAAAACTCAGCAGTGGCCACAGGACTGGAAAAGGTCAGTTTTCATTCCAATTCCAAAGAAAGGCAATGCCAAAGAATGCTCAAACTACCACACAATTGCACTCATGTCACACGCTAGTAAAGTCATGCTCAAAATTCTCCAAGCCAGGCTTCAGCAATACGTGAACCGTGAACTCCCTGCTGTTCAAGCTGGTTTTAGAAAAGGCAGAGGAACCAGAGATCAAATTGCCAACATCCGCT
>SJYX01010114.1:596138-657964 GCA_006410675.1 Oreotragus oreotragus | reverse complement strand
AAAAAAAAAAGAAAAAAGAAAAACAGGTATCCATTGTAACTGGAGAAGACAAGCCATGTACAGATATTTAAATCAAATAAAATTTGTTCACTCGCTTCATTAAATAGTTTAAATACTCGCTTCATTAAATAGTTTAAATCAGAGTGTTCCTCCTTCCTCCTCCTCTGAGTTCTGGGGAGATGAGCATATTTAAACAAAGTCACCACTGAGAAGTATTGGGAGAACTTTAGGACAGCTGAAAGAAGACTTCTTATTGATTAACTAGTATTTCAGGGTAGTTAAGTGAACAGTAACTTTGCCTGGACAGCTCTTTTAATGGGATTGTCCCTTCTGGGTAGAACTGCTGTTTCAAAAAATGCTATCATTCAAATCTGTTGGTTCCCAGATAATACAGAGGAATGACCCTGCTGCCAACACATTCTAATGAGAAAACAAAGGACACAGATTAGGAAAGGAACTTGCAAAGTTTCTTGTAGGTCATACTTTTGTTTCCTTATAAAGGGAAATATAATATTATTTTTAGAAATTATAGGTTTGTATCTCAATCCTCCATAAAAGAGATAAAATCTTATTGTTTATTAACATGCTAGTAACTTACTAAATCTTTAAACATCAAATCACTAACAAATTAAATTTGAATACTTAATTTTTATATCAATTGAGAATCACAAGGATTTAAAAGATGTATTCAGGATTTTTTTTTTAAGTGAGCACTAAGAATTTACCATTACGGAGTAAATCTTTTCCAAAACCATGAGATTTTTATTTCAGCTGACCCAGTGTTATTTGTCTTGCTTCCAGCCTTTCCAGTTTAACACTCAAAACTAAGAACACAAAGGCAGCATGTTTGGGGACAATAGGACACTTTGGAGCCAAAGTGTCACAAGTGCAGGGAAGGATTGGACAGGACAAAAGGTGCATTTGCTCCCATTTCTATGGTTCATCCAGCTGTTGCTGCCTTCCTGGCAGGATCATCATTTTAAAGCACAACAGACAGTAACTTTTGGTTGTCTTAGATTCTGTCATGTAAATACGATCGAATAAGAAATAAGCTAGCTTTTGTCACATTGCTGCATGGACTCAGAGTGTTTTCTGAAAATTCATTAGTAAACTGGCATATTATCAAGAATAAAAATTCCCTAAAAACTATCTATAAGTCGTTCATGGCCTGACCTTCTTCATCACTAGAGATCCACAGTTAGAACATAACCCCTTACATTTTTATATTTCTGTAGAGCACTAAATATATTTCCACTTAGGATTATTATTTAACCTTCATAGTAAACCTCCAAGGACAACAAAGTGAATACTATTAACATCCCCTTTGACCAGTGATGAAGCTGGGGCTCCAGGAGATTCATTAGTAGGTCTGAGTTTTCCAAATCGACCTACACTCTCTTCTCCCCTTGTACTGTTAATTTTGCTATTTTCTTCCCTAATATAATAAAGACAAAAGGAAAACATGAAGTCATAGCTCTGAATTATGAGGCTATTCTATAAAACTTTCAAATGAAGAAAAGGAAAAGTTTTACTTCTTCAGAACCTTTCCTTCCCTCATATTAATTTAGATGTCAGGAAGCTTTTAGTGACCAAGGAAAAGGTAAAGATATATAAACAGGGAAAGACACGGTCTCAGCCCTTCAGAGACTTTCAGTCCAACAGATAAAAAGGTAGAAGATAGCTTCTTTTAAGGCAGATCAGTGTCTCTGGGAAGCTTCTTTTTTGTGTGTGTGACAATCCTCTGCATAACACTCTGTTTAGAGAACTACCTAGAACTGTTAGGAATAAAAGGGACGGTGTTCAATATGTATTCTATCTCACTTCAAGTGTTCTTAGGAACTTAGATGACTTCTGGAACACACTGGAAAGGATGTGAAACAAGGGTGCAGCCACAACAGCTATTGTTACGCCTTCCTTACAAGTCCTTTTACATTTTTAAAATCATTATTTTTACTTATTTCTCTTAGGTTCTGAAGCACAAAAATACAGAGACAAAATGTGACCAAAATAAGGGCTTAATGAACACGAAAGAGGCAATGTGTTGTGCTGTGCTAAGTCACTGCAGCCTGCCAGGTTCCTCTGTCCATGGAATTCTCCAGGCAAGAGTACTGGAGTGGGTTGCCTTGCCCGCCTCCAGGGGATCATCCTGACCCAAGGGTTGAACCTTTCACTAGCGCCACCTGGGAAGCCCTCTACACTATTACTCATATTCAAATTAACTATTAACCCAGTCTTTTTCTTTTTGTCAACTACAAATTGGTGCTCACTAAGGGCATTTGCCATCCATGGAGGTAGAATTCCACGTGGAGATAGAATTCTCTATGGAGAGGGAATCCTGTGCTGCTGCAGCTGCTGATTTTGCTGCTGCTGCTGCTAAGTCACGTCAGTCATGTCCGACTCTGTGCGACTCCATATATGGCAGCCCACCAGGCTCTCTTGTTCCTGGGATTCTCCAGGCAAGAACACTGGAGTGGGTTGCCACTTCCTTCTCCAGTGCATGAAAGTGGAAAGTGAAAAGTGAAAGTGAAGTCACTCAGTCGTATCCGACTCTTAGCGACCCCATGGACTGCAGCCCACCAGGTTCCTCCGTCCATGGGATTTTCCAGGCAAGAGTACTGGAGTGGGGTGACATTGCCTTCTCCGGCTGTTGATCTTAGACATGCCCTACAGGGCTTCCCTGGTGGCTCAGAGGGTAAAGCATCTGCCTGCAATGCGAGAAACCAGGGTTTGATCCCTGGGTCATGAAGAGCTCCTGGAGAAGGAAATGGCAACCCACTCCAGTACTCATGCCTGGAAAATCCCATGGATGGAGAAGCCTGGTAGGTTTCATGGGGTTGCAAAGAGTTGGACACGACTGAGCACCTTCACAAAGGGAGTTCAGGGTAGAGAATGAGACATTCTGTGCTCCAGGAAAATTGGTGTAACAGGTCTTTGGATAGTTAGATGTTTTCAGGAACTGATTTCATGATTCCAATCCTTGCATCTCCTCATATCTAGAAAAGCACTAAATCCTTTCATGGTGACATCAGCTCCTTGTGACTAGCAGAAAATCGTTTGTAAGGTAAGCACTTGATTGCATGAACTCCCTCTTCACCAAGATCATATACATCGATCTTTCCTGCTACCTCTAACTTTGGAGTAGTTTTTCAGAGCTGTCTTAAGTGCTGTCTCCTGGGCTGCAACCCTCATTTTGCCCCCAATAAAGCTCAACTTGCAACTCTCATGTTGTGCATCTTTTTGTAGTTGACATTTTTTTTCAGTGTTGTTCTTCAGCTATCGCATGAATTTCAAAATATTTATTTATTGGGCTTTCTCTGGTTGCGGCAAGCGGGCTTCTCATTACACCAGCTTCTCTTGTTGCAGAGCACAAGTTCAAGGGGACACAGGTTCAGTAGTTGCGATGCTCTGCTCCACGACATGTTAATCTTCCCAGACCAGAGATCGAACCTGCGTTCCCTGAATTGGTAGGCAGATTCTTTAACCACTGAACCACCAGGGAAGTCCATAAAATATTTCTTAATTGACAGGATGTTTGGACTCTACTTATACTTACCCTGCCTTGCTCCTGATTATGTAGCTTTGTTTGGAAAGAAAGTTCTATTCCATATTCCCTGATGTTTGCAATAGCTTAACTTTTTGTCTTCATGATTCTAAAGAGAATACTTTCGAATCCATCATCCTCATCAGTGATGGCTATTAAAAAGTGCTAAGCTATTAAAAAGTGCTAAGCTCAAGGCTGGTTGATGCATGCTACTGCTTCTTATGGTCTCTTTAGATTCTCAGATTGGTAATAAGTTAATTTGAAACTACTGTTTCAACATTGGCAAATGTTGGAAATGGTATTGCTGCAAGAAGGGGGACCCCTTCCAGGGCCTGAAACTGGGCTCTTATCTAACTAGGAAATGAATTGTCTGAGGAGACACATGTGCTGACAAAGCAAGAGATTTTATTGGGAAAGGGCACCCGGCTGGAGAGCAGTAGGGTAAGGGAACCCAGGAGGACAGCTCTGCCGCGTCGCTCACAGTCTCTGGTTTTATGGTGATGGGATTAGTTTCCGGGTTGTCTTTAGCCAATCATTCTGATTCAGAGTCCTTCCTGGTGGTGCTCACCTTGTTCAGCCAAGATGGATGCCAGAGAGAAGGATTCTGGGAGGTGGTCAGAGATGTGGTGTCTCCTTTTGACCTTTCCTAAACTCTTCCGGTTGGTGGTGGCTTATTAGTTCTGTGTTCCTTACCAGGACCTCCTGTCATAAAACAACTCATGCAAATGGTTAGTATGGTGCCTGGCCAGGGTGGGCAGTTTCAGTTAGTGCGCTTCCCCTAACAGTATGTCGCTCTGTTTCTCACATAGAAGGCAACAGCAGCCACATTCCCCAGAGAGCAAGTTTTGCCATAAGCCCCAGAAGTCTAGATCTTCTGGCCAGAACCCTATCCCCAAGGCAGCCAACAACTAATTCTTACCTCAGAGTGGGGAAAGACTTAGTCTTGACTGTCTGGCTGTAGCTCATAGCATAGTCTTTCAGGGTTTTAAGCAGAGCCACGTTGCTCTTAATTTAGACATAATTTAATAAATTCAGTTATCTGTTTTTCTAGATCATCTGAATAGAAACACCAGAAAGAGCAAGTTAAAGAAAAAACAAACTCACAGTAGCATGCAGTGACAGTTAAGAATGTGAAAGGACAACAGAGGAAATTGGAAAGCAAACACAGAATCTAAAAAGTAAAGCAGCCTGGGGCACATTAACATAAGAGCAGATGACTAATTCTGTAATCTTTGCAGCCCTTGAACTGAGAGTACTAAGAGAGGAGAGAAGGAAAAAAACAGCCTGAAAAATGGCAAAAATTTTGCATGTTTATTGAAAACCATAATCTCCACATCCAGGAAATTCAACTAGCTCCAAGTATAAATGCAAACAGATCACAAACAGACAAATCATAGTAAAAAACTCTGAAAGGCAAAGACAAGGAGAAAATCTTGAAAAAACCTAGAGGAAAGCAGTGTATCACTTACAAGAGAGTTTACTTCTGGATTATTAAGAAAATCATAAGAGATCATGTATTCATTCACAGTACTGTTTTTATTGACCCCATAAGTTTGTATTGTCAGTTTACAAGATGAATCATCTTTTGCTTAATACCTACACCAGTATTGTCTTATACAATATAAAACATGGTACGTGGTATATGTACTACTAATACTAGGTATCAAAAATGAAAAGATAATGTGAAAAAGAAATTCATATTTACAGGTATAACGATTCATACACTGATAACAAAGAAACAGCAATGTGATTGCTTTATAGTGGTCTAGTGTAATTGGTACAATTGCTTCAAGGTAAACCAACCTATCAAAAATCACTGCAGATGGTGATTGTAGCCACGAAATTAACATGCTTACTCCTTGCAAGGAAAGTTATGACCAACCTAGAAAGCATATTCAAAAGCAGAGACATTACTTTGCCAACAAAGGTCCGTCTAGTCAAGGCTATGGTTTTTCCAGTGGTCATGTATGGATGTGAGTTGGACTATAAAGAAAGCTGAGCACCAAAGAATTGATGCTTTTGAACTGTGGTGTTGGAGAAGACTCTTGAGAGTGCTTTGGACTGCAAGGAGATTCAACCAGTCCATCCTAAAGGAGATTAGTCCTGGGTGTTCATTGGAAGGACTCATGTTGAAGCTGAAACTCCAATACTTTGGCCACCTGATGCGAAGAGCTGACTCATTTGAAAAGACCCTGATGCTGGGAAAGATTGAGGGCAGGAGAAAGGGACGACAGAGGATGAGATGGTTGGATGGCCACTTACCTGTAATAAGCTGATATGCAGTTTCTCCAGTTATGAGAGAAGTACAAGACTACTGTACCGCAGAATAATCCTTTGAAAGCAAAGTCATAAAACAGTAAGAAAACTAATGTTAATAATTTTATATTAAATGTCACTCACCTTATGCCTATGTAAGGATAAGCAACCCACTCACTTCAGTACAAATCTTGCAGAGTGTTCTACATGATGGATACTTAGGCAATGAAAATGACACAAAAATATCTCACACAGTTCTTATCTTACAGTTACTAGACTTTCACATGAAGACACTCATATGCATACATAAGTTTATTAACTGTATGACATGGTTATTTACTATTCATTAAGAGGAAGTGAATCATCATAAAGGTCTTCATCCTCATTGTCTTCATTTCCGGTAGGCTGAGGAGGAGGAGGAGAAGTTGGTGTTGTTTTCTCTAGGGTAGCAGAGGCAGAAGAGGTGGAGGAGGTGGAAGGGGAGGCAGGAAAGGGAGGCACATTTGGTGTAACTTCATGAAAATACATGGTAGTTTCTGATTTTTGCCTTTTCGTTTCTTTATAAATATTTCTATGCAGCAGCAGTCTCCAACATTTTTAGCACCAGTACTGGTTTCGTGAAAGACAATTTTTCCATAGACTGGTTAAAGGGGGAATGATTTGGAGATGGTAGCTCAGCTGGTAAAGTATCTGCCTGCAATGCAGGAGACCCAGTCCAGTTTCTAGGTTAGGAAGATCCACTGGAGAAGGGAAAGGCTACCTACTTAAGTATTCTGGCCTGGAGAATTTCACGGACTGTATAGCCCATGGGGTTGGTTGCAAAGAGTCCAACACGACTGAGCTATTTTCACATTACATTTATTATGCACTTTATTTCAACTGCTGTTTCATCAGGTCCACCTCAGATCGTCAGGAGTTAGATCCTGAAGTTTGGGGATCCCTGCTATATGGTACCAATCCTTCTTCCACCATTTGCTTTAGTTTCAGTGCCCATATCATAGAAGGTCCATGTCGTAAAAGAAGTCAAAACCATCATGAATAATCAGAACTCTTCTGACCATTTTTCTGGCAGTTTCTTCTACTTCTTCCTCATTGTTTGGCACTGATTCAGAAGCACTCACCCCCATCCAACTGTCTTTTGTTAATTCCCTAAGTGTGGTGTCCGTTAGCTTTTGAATTTCTCCAAGATTCATATCTTAAGGATCTTCACCCCCACTTTTTTGCAGTGGTCACAGTCTTTCATGATTTCCTTGAGTGGTTCTGTCATAAATTCTGTGAGGTCATGCACAACATCGGAACAGTTTTCTCCAGCAGGACTTTGTTGTGGGCTTGATGACATGGCTTTTTCTGTAATGATGGCATCTTTATGGTATAATCTTTCCAGTCTTCCATGATGTGCTCTTGGATTTCTTGTCCATAGTGTTGACAATCCTTTCCATAGAGTACCATATGTAATGAGCATTAAAAAATCCTATAACCCTCTGATCTAGAGGCCGTATTAGAGATGTGTTTGGGGACAAGTAAACCACTTTGATGCCTTGAAGTATTGAATTTATTGGGTTCTGGATGGCCAGGGGCATTGTCCGATATCAAAAGAACTTCAAAAGGCAGCTCCTTACTGGAGAGGTACTTTCTGACTTCAGGGACAAAGCATCAATACAACTAATCCTGAAAAAGGGTTCTCTCATTGTTCAGGGTTTCTTATAGTACAATCAAAAGACTGGCAGATGGTATCTATCTCTTCCCTTCAAGGTTGGGGGTTCAGCTTTAGAGATAAGGGCATCTTGGAACATCAACCAGACTGCATTTTCACAAAACAGTAATGTATCCCTTCTTGTCTTAAATCCTGGTGATCACTTTTCTTATTTACTAATAAATGTCCTCTGTGGCACATTTTCCCCTCCCTCCACAATGGGGTACTTTGGTTTACATGAAAGACCTATTCAGGCAGATATTCTTTCTCCTCACTGATATTCTTAATGGCATTTGGGAACTTGTGTGCTGCCTCTTGGCTGGCAGGAGCTGCTTCTATTATCTTGACATTTTAAAAGCCAAACCATCTTCCTAAAATCATCAAAACATCCTTTGCTGACATTAAATTCTCCAGCTTTAGATTCTTCAATTTCTTTTTGTTTTGTCATATATTAACTTTGCTTTTTCCTTAATTCATATTGGAATCTCTAGGTATGCCTTTCTTATGATACCTTCATGCACAAAAAGCCTGTATTTTTCAACATGAGATAAAAAGGTATTTTGCACCAAGTAGAGGATGTTCATGCCTGGTGGTGTAGCCACAGCATGTTTTGTGAATTTCCTTTTCTGCTTTTATGATGGTTCTTATGCTGAAACAGCTGCAGACCTCAACCTATAGCTAATGGTACATAGCAAGCAACTCAATTTTTTCTTGTAATGTTATGACATTTTTCTGCTTTTTGGGTGCACTTCATATATGTCCCAGAGTGTTAGTCAAGGTTTACAGCATTGTACCAAAAAAGAAAAATATGTGAGAATGACAAGCGATCAATTTTTACTGCTCTATGCAATTTACTGGAGAGATGAACTGCTGACATAGCAACTTAAGCAGATGCTCGCTCTAGCTCACAATATCAACAGGAGGCGGCTACAAAATTAATACAGTAATAGTGCATGCATTGGAGAAGGAAACGGCAACCCACTCTGGTATTCTTGCCTGGAGAATCCCAGGGACGGGGGAGCCTGGTGGGCTGCCGTCTATGGGGTCACAGAGTCAGATACGCCTGTAGTGACTTAGCAGCAGCAGTGTTGTATTATGAGTTTACAATATTTTATATTTACATTTCTCTCAATGAGAATGGCACCATGGATGGTCTAAGTTTTGATAAAATTTTTATAATAGATTTATATTTTATGATAGTAAAAGACTAGTATTTATATGCTTTTATGACATATCTCTTTCTTTTTTCATTATTTCTAAGTTATGTGGTTTGTGTTTTCAAGCTGTCACAAAGCTCCAAAATTTTTTCAACATATTAGTTGAAAAAAATCTGCGTATTAAGTGGAGCTGGCAATTTAAACCCATGTTATTTCAAGGGTCAACTGTGTAACAATGCATTGTTGGGTTTGCTTTATAAACTATAAATATATAACTAAAATACTTTAGACTTGGTAGAAAGTTTCAGATATTATGCAATTTGTTACACTCCCTGACCTCCCCTCACCCCCACAAAACAAAACCGTCAACATCAGGCATTACCCAAATATGAGGAATATATTTGCCGTTCTGAGAGCCAGGTTAAAAACATTTGAGAGTTACTCTCATTGGTCTATACTGGGATCCTAGGATTTCTTAAAAAGAATCAGTTTTTCCCAGTGAAAATAAAAACCATTAAAAAAAATCATAAAAGACAGCACAGCAACATAAAAGATAACTTTCCAAGAGAAGGAAAATACCCATAATCCTATAGCTGCAACATAATAATTTTTCATTTTATTTATTCCCTTCTGGTTTATTTCATAGGCATTTACATTTTATTGAGTATAACCATTTATATTTTTATTTTTATAGTTGATATTACAGTAGCTACTACAGCAAGTATAAATATCATTTTGATAGCACTGCATGTATTCAGGGATATATATATATTTTATTTTCTCATGTCTCTCTCCCACTTGCCCATTCTATCTTCTCTTGGTGAACTTAGAAAAACTGGAACACAAGATTTTCAGACTCAAACCAGCTAGGAAAAAAATATCAAAATCTCAAACCTTAGAAGTTAAAAGTTTTGATTTACAGTTTCAAATCCATGATACTTTGCAGGTAACCTGGAAAAGAGCAGTATATTTAAAATTTTCAACTCAGATGCCCTTATACACATAAACCTATTTGCTACCTTTATTACTTCAATTAATATACTGTGTTAAGCTATAACTCGGGGGAAAAAAGTTTAACTATTAAAATTTCTGTCTAGAAGCATTGTAATTGTATTATGCAAGTTCAGTACATGGTGGCCTACAAGAGGAAATAAAGACAGAGAAAAGTAATTTCAGGACCATCTGGCTTCTAATTTAAGAACCAGTTTAACAGACTTTAGCTTACTGATACTTATACTCTTGTTATTTCCTGCTCCTCCCTTTCTGTCCCCCCATCAACTAATGTCAAGTGGGTCATTTCCAGGACAGAGGTATTTGCTTCCTTCCTTTGCATTACTCATTCAGTTCAGTCAGAGGCATAACCATTTATAGATGTAGTAGAGAGCTCTCTATTTTGCAAATTATAACTCAATTTCAGCTGTCATATGCATAGTTCCTTTTTTGATTACTGAACATTTGGGATATACATTGGTAAAATACGATATGCTATCATGGTATTGAACATATTGCCTGTTTTAAACCGAAGCAACAAATTTAAAGCCTGTTCTGTCACCAATTAGCAGCAACTGCTTTGATGCCTTTTTTCCCCCAACATTAACTGCCTATTCTTGGCACGCTATATAATTTGTAGTAAATGTGCTGCTGAAGGAAGTATTTGTTTGTTCATGTGACCACGGTTAAATTGTTAAATCTTCACCAGGTTTTAACACAACCAAATAGCTGTTATTGAGCCTTGTAAAATGAATTAGTATTACTTAAAGACAGAAATCATTAGAGGAATGTTCAAGGTATAACCTGCCAATTTACTATTCAATGAATTAACTAGCTGAAAGAGAAATGTAGAAGCCTCTTTAAAAATGTTTATGATTAATGCTGGAGAACAAATAAGTTTATATTGTATTACAGTTCAAGAGGACCATTGGCATAGTAGTGCAGATAAATTGGGTGAAGAGAAGATAATGACAGTACAACTCCTGACAATTACATTGTAGACCTTGCAAAGTAACTTCTCATGTTTGGGCTTTCTCACCAGTAAAATGAAGGGATTAGGCTTTATGATGCTTAAAAGTTTTCAAGATTTAAGAGTTTATCTGGCTTCCCGTAATACCTATTCTTGAAGTTTTTGCCATAATGTCTACTTGCACCTAAGAACATCCTATTTACATGACAAACGTCAGTTTACAGCTTAAAATTTTTTTTCATTTATCAAGTTTTCTTAAAGCGAGCAACACCTATGTATTTATAGAAATCACCAAGAAAAAAAACTACTGTGGAATATATTCTTAGGTGGAATGTAGGACTGGTGAGAAGTGTGAAGATGATACACCAATTTAACTTGTGATTCTTTTCTGTACTTGTGATTCTGTAGGAGTTATGTACACCGCTGACCATTTTCCCAGAACCCAAGACTACTGTCCAAACTGTACAATGTAGATATGCACAAAAGCCACATATCAAAATATGTTATTTGGTGCTCCTGTTGTCAAGGAAGGTTAAAAATTGATGAGTCATTACATATGAGTGGGGCTAAGAGGTTTTCACATTTCATTAGGAATGAAAGGGATCAATCTGTGCCATCTTTTCATTTCTAGTAGAAAGCTAAGGTCCAGTGACTTTCCAAGGTCACAGATCTATTAATGTCATTTGAGAAGAGCCAATTCTACATCATATTGTCCTTCTTCTAGATGTCAGAGCAGGAGATGCTCTGATTAGGCAGAACTCTAAATGAAATATAATATCTTAAAGACACTTTACAGATGGGCGATCTGGCTCAGTTTCTCATTTAAATCTGAAATTCCTTCTGTAGCCCTGTGTCAGATGTCATTCAGCTTCTGTGCCAAAGTTTAAGATACTCACTTATTCTTCAGAGGTGTTCCCTTTCCTTAATGGACAAAGAACCGTAAATTCTTTCTTACACTGAGCTCTAATCTGCTGTTTCGCAACTTTCACCTAGTTCTACAGTGTCAGAAAGGATAAATTGTACATGCCTATCAAATATTTGAAGACAGCTATCATTCCTTAGTCATGTAATTCTTAAGTTATTCTTTGGGTTTTGATTTATGAGACCCTTCCCAACTTGGTAAAACACCCTAGGATTTGCTCTAATTTGTGAATATCCTTTCACTGCATCCTGAGATTAGTATTGCAGATGTGGTTTAACAAGCATTTTGTACATGAGATTGTTTCTCCACGATCAATTTTTCATTATCATGAGCTTACTTAAGGTTGTAATCAACTGCTCACATATTATTTCTTGCAAGCTACAAACTCCAGGTATTTTTCCTCCATAAGCTCTTGACAAGTAGTTTCATATTTCTATCAGTGGCTTTCTGTTTCCAGAATAATCATACCATGTGGAATTGTGCCCCTAACTAGCTTGCCAGCCTCGTCCTTAAGACATCCTTTCCCCTTGACCTCTGACCAGTCTTCTCAATTTCAAACACACCATATCCTCGTCTAGGCTTCCATGTACTCTTCCCCTCAGCCAGGAATGTTTCTTTGGGTCACCCAGGTCTAGCCTTTTCTCAAGTCATCCTTCAAAGCTCAGTTCAGACACCACTTCTTTGTGGGATCCTCAACTTCTCCTCCCCATGTTCCCTCTCAAGAGCGTCTTTTGCCTATTTTAATACCCTATAAATCTCCTTTAGTCTTACACAAACAGTAATACTCATGCAATAAAGTGTCTGTCTCCTCAGTTATACTCTGAAGTCTCTGAGGTCAAGGCTGACGTCTATCTTTATTTGGCATAAGGTTTTGAATGATTTAAACATTCACTAAGTACCTGGTGAATGAATGAGTAAATACTGAAGTAGTATGATCAATATTTTGATTTTCCCAGGTGATAATACATACATATATATAGAAACCCACTTAGCCAAACTCTGGGGTATGTTGTACAAATAAGGAACTATATAGGCTTCAGGACAATCATGAGAAGGAAAAAATCTCTTTAAAAGAAAGAGATAATAAAATTTAGAAAACTATAGATCTATATACTATAAAGATGAACAGTATTTTTTTCCAGTCCTTATTTTAAGTAGGAAGTGAGGAGCATGGAAGAAGGAAAACAAGCACAGCTGGGTGGCATATTTTTGTTTTACTATTAATTTGACACATCTTAACCAAAGCATTCACAATACTTGATATACTTTGAAGAGAATCATATACTAGAGTCTTAGACATAACCACAGAACAAGCAGAACAATTAAAACTACATAAGGCCTTAAAATATATCCACAGTGTGTATATTCATTCATTTACAAATTAGACTACATACCATTAATTTTAATTTTTCTTCCATTGTTTTATTCAAGCAGGATTCATTCAAGGAAAGGCAACTTAGTTTTTGTGTGTGAGCTTTATTTTTTTATGACACTGGTTAATATAAAAGTTATGAATTAAATGTTTTCTTATCTCCTGTATCCAGGAGTAAATCAATGAAATTCTCAGAAAGTAATCCAAAACAGGTCTTATTCTTAAAAATAGTCAGAGTGAAAAGGGACTGAATAGCCAGTCTGTGTGTGGTCTTAAGGAACATCTAATGGACTTTCAGATTTTCTAATGATAGTACTGCATTTCTACGGGATTAGTCAAAATTTAAAACATTGTGTACAAAATCATTCTTGAAGCTCTAAATGCCTTTTAAATTACTAAACTGAAAATTTTAAGTAGTTGCCTCACAGTACCAAACTTAAAAATCAAAACTAGTTCAAATTCAGTTCTATCATGACTTCTCATTTAAAGGTAACTAGTTGGTAAATTAACAGATGGCATAAAAATTAAGACTTAACATCTTTTTTTTTTTTAGGAGAAAATGTATGATAACCAGGGAATACAGAAAATTCAATGTATTTTACAATAAAATAACCTTTTAAATCTCTATCCCTGTACAACAGGGTTTAGGTCATCTTTAGTGAACTTGCATGTTTTCATATAGTTTATTATGAGTACTTGAACTGTTTTAGATATACAGCTTTTTATTCAAAGAATATTACATTTGTATACCAGGATAAGGTTTAGTACATTGAGATGTTTTAAAAATATTTATAAATTTGTTTCTGATATGCAAAAGCATTTGGCAATACTTTTATAGCATTTGATTTTATAGAATTAAAATTTCATACAGTACTCATCTTGATGTTTAAAAAAAAAATTCACAGAAAAAATATAAATTACACAGCCTGACTGCATATACTGTTATTTCCAGTTTCTAGCTTGGTAGTTAAAACCTTCATTAAGTCTGTTAACAAATCATTACCTGTACATTTATGAAGGCAACTGACATGATTTGCAAACAAAACCTTCCGGTTTTATTTACCAAAGAGTGCAGTTCAGCAAGAAAAGAAAACCCAATATGCAAATTTACAGAATATTTTACAAATTTACCAGTTCCTGTGACACAAACTGTTTCAATCTTTCAAGGTATTGTCCATAAAGTTCCACATCATTGTGACCTGCCCCTTCAACCCACAGAGGCTCCACAGGTCTTTGGCATCGCTCAAACAATGCAAGACCATGTGAAAAGTCTATGACTTCATCTTCAGTCCCATGAATTATTAATACTGGAGAGGTTATCTTAGAGATTTTGTCAATGCTGTAGGAAAAGAGAAGGGAGAAGAAGTCAACAAATTAAGTATGAAAAGGAAACATAAAACAGATTTTCTTGTGTTATATTAGATAATTCAAACATCAGAATCACCTGTGAATCAATTCAGAAGGGATAGGTACCTTTTAGATTACAAATAAGATTCAAAAGTCATCTTTACGTTACTCCCTACTTTAAGATTATCTGAAGATGTTAATTTCATGCACTTCTGTTTGAGAGAATCACTCAGTTATTACAGTCACCTTAGTTTACTTTTCTACAGATATTTTTTTCTTTTTGGTTGTCCCATGGCATGTGGGATCTTAGTTCCAGTGCAATGGGAAGTGCAGAGTCTTAACCAGTGGACTGCCAGGGGAATCTCTCCTTTCTACAATGTTGATATTTAGAATAGAAACTTAGATTGCAAGGAGAGGAGGAAATCAAGGGCTATTTCAGCTATGTGCTAACGTAATACCTCTCTGCATTCATATTTTTTTCTCCCTCCTAATCTCTTACTAAAATGATGGCAAAATATATTTTTTAGGATATTTTGTCACAAAAATAGATATATAATAAAACACAACATTTTGGAACAGGAAAGCAGATGAGTATGTGAGAAAATAGATTAAAAGTATAGGAGAAAACACAATTTTAAGAGGATAGAAGGGTAAAGTGAAGAACCAGCCCAATTTGTACCAGGGAATACACCAGAAGGAACTGACATGGGGATGAAGGCAGGTGATTCAAATCTATAGAATTTGCTCAAAGTCTCTTTAAGAAGTAGTTAGCCACCCCTGCCCCCAGTTCTCTTCTTTCCCCTTGCTTTTGCAGCTGGGTAACTGCCTTGAACTTAGTGGACTAGGGGATTACCAGACACAGTTTAAGGCAGAGATATCAAATAACAAGTAAACATACACATGCTGGCATTCCAGGCCTTCATTCTTAAGGCACAGATGTAGGAAGAGTCTTCTTTGGAGACTATATATTTGCCTTAAGAGGAAAGATAAATACCGATGAGCAGCATGGGAATCCCCAACTAATCGGCTTGACCAGATCACTGGATAGTGAAACTCAGTCAACAAGTCTTAATCACCCACTTTGGGTCAGCTCTTTAATTCCTTACTTTTCCATATGAGCACACAACCAAGAATTATCAGACATCAGAGGAGAATACTTTACATCTAATACACGGATCAAAATAAACAATAAAAAAGGGCAACTTGGAAGAGACAAACAATACAAAGAAAACTTACAAATAACAATTCTTTAAAAATTTCCTGAGAGAGAGAGAGAGGCGTCAAGGCATTTAGGTATTATAAGCATAAAATGAGGATAGAGTCTTGAAAAAGAAGAAAATCATCAATGAAATAATTCAAGGCAGCATTTGGTAAGGAAAAAAGGCTTGGGTATATTATTTGCTGCCAGCTATTCCATAATAGAGGAATTAAACAAACAAAAAAAGGAAATGTATGATGTTTTTCAAACAGTTTACTGTTAGTGCTTCTGTGGTGTAAAATGAAAGAGGGTGTCAGACAGACATATAACTTGGCAGCAGTTTACCCCAAATGTCTCCCTATCATTCCAACCATTCAGCTACATAGTACAACACACATACCCTCCAATCTACCATTTTCCATAATCAAAACAAATCCCTGACAAATGTAAAAACCAAAAAACCCCATAGCTTGCTCTGGCGATAGGATCATACACTCCCACAAGCTTCCCTACCAAAGTAACCCCCTCTTAGGCTAATGAAGAAAAAATGGTTTTGAAATGATCCTTGCTGTTCTTATAATGACTTGAGTGATGTTTTGGCCTTTGCCCCATCTATCATTCACAAAAACCTTGGTATTGCTGCCCATTTGAGAAAGAAAGTAAGACTGAAATTTGCCAGCCTCTCACTTCTTGCCTTTTCCCTTTATTGGGAAAAATAGACCATCAATTTTTCTGTAATGATGAAGAGGAGCTAGCAGGAACTATCATTCTATGTTGAGAGACATGAAGAAATGTAGTCCTCCTTTTAAATCTAACACTTATGTTTGCAGACTTATGGGGCAATAATTATCCTGGTTCATTTAAGACAACATTTTTGCAATTCATTTCTTTTGTAAAACATATCACTAATTAGACATCATTCACTTATTTTTATGAACACGGATCTCCTTTTCCCTCTACGTGTTCCTCTCCTTCAGTATTCTGCACCTCACTGGATGGCACTATCATCTATTAGCAACTCAACTCAGAAATCTGGGAATTATATTCAAATTCTTTTGTTTATATACAGTCTAACATTTATTCTATCAATTTTACTTCTCAAATTCATTCTTGTCTCCAATACTAGTGCCAATGTCTGGGGAATAAGGCTCACAGCACTTTTCACCTAGGTTACTATTGCGCAAACATTTCGGCCTGCTGACTGGTGTCCTGCCACCACCCTCTTCACAGATTAATTACTTCACAATTTCTATAATATATATAAAATATTAATAGGAGTTCAAGGCTGAGAGAACTGTATCATGAATACCTTGAGCGACGGAAAAGAATTCCTTCTAAAGTTTCTTTGAATTAAATTACTGGAATATTAATACTTACTTTGGGAATGCATCAAAACAGTAGGTCTTCTTGGTATCAGGAAAAGCAACTCGCATTCCTGAGGTCAAAGGAGAATGAAGAATAACAGCAGCACTCTCATACCGAGCAGCAAGATCCACAGATGGTACTGTCCCTATACTTTGGCCATATATAATCACATTTTCAGGGCGAATGCCATATCTACATAGTACAGAAGTTTAAAAAAAAAAAAAGAGTTGTAGAGTCAGACTGGTATGAAATGTTCAGTCACTAGTAAGTAATCTTATAAAAGAATGACTTAGAATGAGACAATGTCAACAAATTTATATTTAAAATTTAAGTTTCTTAGTCACCACTGCCATATCTAATGCAATAATAAAATCTATATTCATTTATTTCATCGGTTTCCATTCCATCTTTTGAAAAAATAGTAGCTGAGGTCTCTTAGAATGTTAACCTTAAAGAATGAATTTATTAAATCATTTATGCAATTCAGTGTAGCTTATTATTAAATATATTTGGAACATACTATGTCACTAGTATTTTAATGGAGATTCAGTTTTTATATTCCATTCAATGTAACAGAGGTTCTTTATTTTTCTAGGTATTAAAAGTGGCTCTTTTTATTTTCTGAAGTTGGTCATAGTGATGAAAACGCAACATATAGTTAACAGTAGGGAATGAATAAAATATATGTATTATACCCTAGCGCTAACTACTTATTTTCTTGAGATGTGCATTTATTCACCCATAGAAATGGACTAATGTGGAAAAGATCAAGAGATGAATGAGAATTTCAAATGCCACATGGTTTGGTGATTATGAATAGACTTCATGACAAAATCTCAAGACTACTACCTTAATTCCTTTAAAAATGCTTCAGTAATACTTGGTATACACCATATTTCTACGGTATAATTGTCCTAACTATAAACTACTGGCAGTGTTAGTGAGGTATTATGGGAGCTTATGCATGTGCGATTAAGGGCTAGCGTCAGTCACATCAAATACACTGCCTTTCCACTTTAGTGGTCTGACAGCAGTCATTTCTAGATGCTGACAGTTATTTGTACAACAGTTTTTAGTTTTGTGAAAAGGTAATAGAATCTGAATATTTGCCGGGAAAAGTAAGATAAACCCTTGTGCTTCCTATAGCTCTTGTTCTTTGAACTATCTAGGTGGTGACGTACCTCCTCCCAGGTTCTTCAAGTTGGTTCTACACAAGAACTTGGACCCTGGCCCAGAGACTGGGTTCGAGTTACTCCAGATTGACTCTAAATGTAACAAAACTAAGAAAAGGGTTTTTTTTTGTTTGTTTGCAACAGACTTAGCTTCACAGGATTGAAGGAATTAGGAAAATGAACATTTGGTGGCAATGACGGGTTTTAGGCTAAAGCTAGCAATGGCAAGGCTCCAAAGTAGCAGAAGCAGCTGCCAATTTAGCATCAGAGGACTTGAGGCAGAAACAGAATTTCAGAATAGTACATGTTGGAAAGGACTTTAGAGACCATCTAATCTAGGTCAGCTGCTTACTGAGCAGATGTTCAAAGTCAGAGTAAGTTAATGACAGACCTATAAGTAGGCTCAGGTATACTGACTCCAGGTCCAGTGCTTTTTCTATTACAGCACACAGATAAGGAACTCAGAGACTGTGGGGGAAAGGCCACAGAGTGAATATTAGTCCCTTATTTTCTGTTGATTCATCAGAAGTTCAGTAACGTGGTAATATTCAGTTACCCTTAAAAGGAAGTTACTCAAATAACAATTAAGTTCATTAATTATTTTTTCCCTTCCTATTACTTAAACCCTAACTTTTTATTTTAATCCAGTAAAGGACATGAAAGGCATGCATTCTAATTACATATATTTTATTAGATGATAGAATTCAAGAACTGGAAAGAATCTTGGAAATGATTTAACTCAACCTCTTCATTAAGCAAAGAAACAGAAAAGTTAAAGTTTTCAAGACTTCCTATACTTACTAAGTCTTCTAACCATACTTAGGGCTCAATGTAAGAGAAATTACAAGTCTGAAATTCTATGGTAAACGAGTATGTGAGATAATTTATCTATTCTGCTCCTGCTCTTCAATCATACTGGCCAAGTATATAAAAGATTAACCAAGATAAGAAATCGTTTTAGAACGTTTCTTTTAAATTGATATCAGAGAAAACATAAAAAAGAAAAATAATAAAGCTGACCACTTACAAGAGGGGATTCTTTTACATAAACATAGAAAGAACACCTAACCGGATACTAATGCTTTACTTCAATAAATGTGTACTTTTGTCTTAGCACTAGTAAGGAAGGCTTTCTGCTTTTGGCACCTTAAAACACTATACTAATTCACTGAAGCTGATTATAGCATGTGAATTATATTGCAATAAATCTGTTACTTAAAAAAGTTATATTTTCCTGACAGGTATTATACTATATTCAACTGGCTGACTCTGAAAGGAGGCACTCATTTTTGTTTGTATACCTGAGGGGACTGATATCAGTGTAACTGAAGCATATTTTGCAGTCATTTACGGTAGTTCTGAAGTTTATAAATATTTACCCTTCTATGCCTGCCTCCCTCCCACCCTGAAGCTACTTAATTACTACTTACCATCTCTTTTTTTACTTATTAGAAATATGTTCTCATATCATTTCAATTGACTTAATCTCATTTATACAGAACTCTGCCATGAGACCATAATTCTATTATACATCTTGGGGGAGGGGGATAAATGTTTCTAAAGACATTTTCTAAAAAGATTATACCTACTAATAAAATTGAGGAAGTTCTTCCCAGCCAACTGAAACCATTAATATTAATATTTAAAGATTAAATTAGGAATGGGAAGTTTTCTCTATGTACTCTAAAATACTCTGGAATTCAGGCAGCTTATTAATGTATAATGAGGAATACTTTGTACTAAGGAATTATTTCTGTTTAGTGTACATTAACTGTCTGATGAGAAAATACATTTAAGTATACAAAACTGCAATATTTTTCAAGAAAAAACTGTTAAGCATCTTGGTGACTAGAAGATGATTAATGTAATTTCTGCTGCTGCTGCTGCTAAGTCACTTCAGTCATGTTCGACTCTGTGTGACCCCATAGACGGCAGCCTACCAGGCTCCCCCGTCCCTGGGATTCTCCAGGCAAGAACACTGGAATGGGCTGCCATTTCCTTCTCCAATGTATGAAAGTGAAAAGCGAAAGGGAAGTCACTCAGTCGTGTCCGACCCTCAGCGACCCCATGGACTGCAGCCTACCAGGCTCTTCCGTCCATGGGATTTGCCAGGCAAGAGCACTGGAGTGGGGTGCCATTGCCTTCTCCAATGTAATTTCTATTTATTTTTAATTATATAAAATAACGAAAATCCTGCTTAGGATCTGAACAAAAGCAATCTAGCCTCTTATTCTGTTAATGACAGATCAAGTGAATGATTATTTAAATCACTGTTTTTTCTCTCTTGAAATTCTGCAACTTTGAAAACATTTTAATACTGCAATCCGTTAAGTTTTTTTTTCTCTAATAAGTTTCTAAAGCCAAACATTTTTCACTGGCTTAAATCAATTTTTAAGAATCTCTCTCTCTCTCACACACACATACACACATAATTTGTCAAACTCTTTTATGCTATTATACAAAATTTAAAATTATAATCTAAAACTGTAACTATAGATTTATACTGGTAAATATAATCTCTACTTAGTACTTCAAGGTGTATTACAAAGACATGTTATTCTTACACAAGACAATTTCAGCGTGTGGAAAACAATCTCCAGTCACTATTTACCTTGTCCTAAGAGCAAGCCAAGCAGCTTCTATGTCTGCATAGAGGTTCTTCTCTGTTGGTTTCCCAGAACTTGCACCATATCCAGAATAATCATATGAGAATATATTACAATTAATCCGGGATCCCAGTCCTATGTAAAAGCTGCTCATCTGGCCAAGATCAACAGCATTTCCATGTGAAAAGAGTAAAGTATATTTGGCATTGGGTGAGCAGCGCACAAACATGCAGGCAATTCTGTTGCCTTTACTGGTTCTAGTCATGAAACACTCAATGGCATCTTTTTCCCTAGAAGAATATTGCCAGTCTGCTCGTTCTGATAGGTGTAAAGTCCAACGGCTTCCACTTTCATCACACATCAGTGTATAAGTTGGATCAGGTGGCAAAAATGCTAACTTTGAAGCAATTTTCCCTGGACAAGGTGGACAGCAGAAGAGGCAACATAGCTCACTAAACGAAAGATTATTCATTTTCTGAAAAAGAAAATAGTCAATATTTTAATCACTGAATGTGCATTTTGAATTTACATACAATAAAAGTTAAAACAAAGACACCAACCAGTAAATTCTACTAGTGGTCAGTGTCTACTACTATTATATGAAGTATCCTTGCCCCAATAGATTTTTGGCATCTTTGTAGAAACACATTAAATCCTGAGGTGAGGCAAATACTCCTAGCAGAAAACAGATTCAAATACTATACTATACGTTTCAAATAGTAGTGGTATCTTGTAATATTTAACCAAAATATGAAAAATGATATTCTTAACAGAGAATAGAGGTATAAATTTGTTATTTCTCCACAGAAAAACAACAAAGGAGGTATGAAATATCTTTAGTTTGTAATTTCAGTGAAAATTCTCAGAATCTCAAGAGAAGTTAGGGATTTAACATAATAAATATATAATAATAGCACTGATGAAGCACTTACTGTCTATCAGGCACTGTGCTAAGTGTACTATGCCTTTTAGCATGTTTAATCCTCTAAGCAACCCTCTTTGGTAGTCTGAGAAAGAAATCTGCACGAGGCGTATCAGCTGCAGAGCCAGGATTTTACACCAGGCTCAGGCATCATTCTACATCACTAGGTTATACTGCCTCAAAGGCTCACAACACTACTTGGCTCAGAAGCCAATTATTTTAGCCATAGTGCCAGTGGCCTAAACAACCTATAAGACATTAAAATCAATATATGTTATTATGTAATTATTGCCCAAATCAAGAAGGATTATGGAAAAAAAGGTAAAATCTGCTCAAGGAAAACTTTCAGTTGGTTAGCCAGAAATAAGTGGAACATTTGAAGCTAGAGTTGGGGGTGGCACTTATTAACCATTTAACCTTGAGCAAATTATTTACCTTTTTGACCCTTATTGTCTTCGTTAAGTAAATGCCTACAATGAACAGACTGGTTGTGAAGAACAAATACAATGATATTGTTAAAGCATTAACACGGTAATAATGGCTATAGTTGACAGTCAGAAATGGTCCACTTTCTCCTGTGCCTTTTTCATCAATATTTAAAAAGTATCCACAGTTCATATTAACTCAGGAACATAAATAAAGTACTACTTGTTTGCCCTACCAGCATTTCCTTCTAATTATCCTTTCTTAAATTCTTATCTCTTTTTAGTGGCAGACCATTACTTAGTTCCAGGAAAAAGGCATTCAAACAAACACCTTCCAGAGTAACCAGAGGTCTCTCTGGTCTGGTCTAATGTCATCTAATTTTCTCTAAAAAATCTAAATAAAGGATAGGAAAAAAGTACTTCATTATACCAAAAAAAAAAAAAAACAAAACACTCAGAAGAGTGACTAAAGGAATGCCTGTTTTATTAATTACTGATTCAAAATCTCATTTATATTGCTTAATACAAATGTGTTAATTTCCATGTATAAATTAATTAGAAACAAGCAGCAGAAACAGCAGAGAAAGAAGCAAGCAAGGGTAGGAGTGATATGAAAGCCTTTAAAAGATGAGTAAAGGAAAGGCAGAAAGGGAAGCATTTTACTTGCATATCTATCTTTATTCCCTTTCAGCCTTCAAAATGAATAAAACCCGAGTAAGTTAATGTCTAACTGTGGTTGGAAAAAGAGTCAGATAGAACAGAAATGACAACTGATT
The DNA here is from genome assembly GCA_006410675.1 of Oreotragus oreotragus. Taxonomy (NCBI): domain Eukaryota; kingdom Metazoa; phylum Chordata; class Mammalia; order Artiodactyla; family Bovidae; genus Oreotragus; species Oreotragus oreotragus. The sequence continues at coordinate 635,252 of SJYX01010114.1, read as the reverse complement.
GTCATCTATGATGATAATTCTAATTGGTTCCATGAAGGGTTGTACTGAGGATTCTGAGGGGATACCCAGGGTTTGCCAGACAAAGAATGTACAATAAATTAGTGATGTCTACTGCAGAATTTTGGAGAAGGCAATGGCACCCCACTCCAGTGCTCTTGCCTGGAAAATCCCACGGACGGAGGAACCTGGTGGGCTGCCGTCTATGGGGTTGCACAGAGTCGGACATGACTGAGCGACTTCACTTTCACTTTTCACTTTCATGAATTGGAGAATGAAATGGTAACCCACTCCAGTGTTCTTGCCTGGAGAATCCCAGGGATGGGAGAGCCCGGTGGGCTGCCGTCTATGGTGTCGCACAAAGTCAGACACGACTGAAGCGACTTAGCAGCAGCAGCAGCAGCACTGCAGAATTTGGTTACAAATCTATCATCCTGGCCAGGTGAATAAAAGATCTGGCAGGGATGGTAGAGAAAGAAGTTCAAAGGGTCAGTTATAAAGAAGATGATCTGGAAAAAGATGAGGTAGAAGGTACAATATATCAGTGCCATCCGTTTAATACTCTGCCTATGGTTATTTCTTACTTCCAGTTACCTTACATGCCACCAACTGCTCACTCTGAATAGCCTATTAAAAGCTTATTGGTTATATTATGTTCTCGTAATTTACTTCTTGAACATAAAGACTTTTATATACTATAGTAATTTTGAAATAAATCTGGCTGACTGAACATACACAATGCTGCAGAGATGCTTCTGAAGATAAACACCAAAGAAAAGATGAAGACGAGAAAAATCTGCTGTGAGACGGTCAAGTCTAATGAAAGAACCTAATTTTCTTAATGGTGGCAGAAGAAATTATTCCCACTTCCACTGCCTTGAATCCACATAACTAGTATCCATTTAATAACAAAACGTTGGAAATTATTGCTTTCCTAATAACAGCTCTGATAAGGGCAGCAACACAGGCTTGCTTAAAAGTTATTCTCTCCTTTCCTATAAATGTTAAATTTTTCCACAACAGAAAATATAAATAAAACAAACCTAAGTTTTACTATGATCAGAGCTGAGCAAACTACTGAGGGAGAATATCTTATTCTTGATAAGTCACTGAAATATCTTGTTAAATTTAGATAATTCGAACCCAATTTTTTTATATAACTCACCTGAATGTAAACATGTCATTTACCAGTTATTTCTTGCAACAAAATACTCATAGGTGGAAAAAAACAGTTATGACCAAACAAAAATAGGGATTTAAAATAAGTTATAATAAATTTATTTACACACAGAGAGAGAGAAGAGAAAACTTAAAGATGAAGCACAAAAAAATGTCAGAAAGAAAAATCCAAATGGAATCTCTGCAATAGGAAAATCAGTATCTGAAATAAAGAATTACACTGGTGGGTGGGTACAAGTATCAATAAGAGTTTAAGAAGACATTAATGAGCTAGAAAATCAGGATGAGGAATTCCCAAGTACAGAAGCTTTCAGGAGGATAAGAGATGGAAAATAAAGAAGAAAATTTAAGGAGGATGTAAGTAGAAATAAAAACGAATATCAATATTATGTAAGAATCCCTCCAAAAAAACAGAGGATAAAATAAAGACAATCTTAGTAATTTTTTAGAATAAAAGAAAATTCAGACCGAAATAGCTCAGAATGCCAAGAAGGTATTTAAGAAAACAGTCACAGCCAGACAAATTACAGTTGATATTAAAACTGAAACAAAAATCTGAAAGCTTCCAAAACGAAGAAATTACTTACAATGGAAGAGAAATTACTTACAATGTAAGTAAAAGAATCAGATGAACATCTAACTTTTCACTAGCGACGCTAGAAACCAGAAGACGCTGAAGGGATAGGTTTAAAATAAGTTAAAAACTCTGAAGCTAGAATTTCACAGAGAGACAACATACCAATTTAATATGAGGACAAAATAAAGATATCTGCAGGAACACAAAAACTCAGATTAAACCAAGATCCTCTTTGGAAAACTTTAGTAAAAAGGAAAATAAATCCAAGAGAAGCTCGAGATATGACAAATAAAGACTAGTTAAAATAATGTCTGTTTCTTTCAGTAAATAAGCAGTGAAGTAAAAAAGCAACAAAGTATATCCCTAATAATCCAGAATCAAACCTTTAAAGAATATCAATATGGAGAGGATTGGAAATAGTACAAATGTGCAGGGGCACTGGTCATCTGAACTGATCACAATATTAATAAGCTTAAGACACAGAAGCAAAGCATGAATATGATTTCTTTGGGGAGTGCCACATCACAGGGCATGCAGGATCTTAGTTCCTTGACCAGGGACTGCACCCATGCCCCCTGCAGTGGGAGCATGGAGTCCTAGTCATGGACTGACAGAGAATTCTGATTATGACTCTTAATTAGTCCGATATAACCACCAAAAAATATTTGACAGTTTCTAGGAAACACCTGAAGTAATTATAGTTATTCATTACAAATGTCTAGCTTTGAATATTTATCAGCATGTTAAACTCAAGGAGGCATATAAACACAAAGAATTATGGTAAATTAATGGTAGATATGAGCAAAATAGAGAACAAAAAGCAAGAGAAAAATTAGCAGACTCCCCCCCCTCAAAAAAAGATTCTTAGAAAAGGCTTCCACTACTTATAACAGCAACTAGCAGTAACTGACGGTTTCCTTTGTGGCTCAGCTGGTAAACAATCTGCCTGCAATGTAGGAGACCTGGGTTTGATCCCTGGGTTGGGAAGATCCCCTGGAGAAAGGGAAAAGCTACCCACTCTGGTATTCTGGCCTAGAGAATTCCATGGACTGTATAGTCCACGGGGTTGCAAAGAGTCGAACATAACTGAGCGACTTTCACTTTTCAAAGCAGTACTGAGCACTTCCTAATCCTAAAGTGTCAGGCACTGTACTAATCCTTTTCACATATTAATTCACTTAATTCTTTCAATAATCCTCTTACATAAAGACTACCCTTATACCTGTTTTCCAATTGAGGAAAGAGAGGCACAGAGTAGTTATAAACCTGCCAGGGGTGACTCAGCTAGTAAATGGTTGACCTAATAAATGGCAGAATCACTCTGGAACCTGAATTCATAACCACAGTTTTATGGAAAGAATATTCAGACAAGACTTATCAAGAGAAAAAGATGAACAAAATCTAAAATGCTAAATGAAAAAGAAGACAGATTTATAGAAAAGCTTTAAAAGTAAAAAATATCATGAATAAGTTAAATAACTGGTGAAATGTATGAATTTCTTGAGTAACAGAACAGTAACAACAAAAATACCCAATAAAAAATGAACAAGATCTGAAAAGACATTTTCCCAAAGACGATATCCAAATGATGAATGAACACATCAAAGGATGCTCAACATCATTACTCATTAGTGAAATGCAGTTCAAAGTCACAACATACCAGTTCAATCCCACTAGGATGGCAATCAAAAAAAAAAAAAAGGTTGACAACGATATTGAGAAATTGGACCCTTCATAACACTGTTGATGACTAAGCAATTTTAATCCTAGGTATACACCCGAGAGACATGAAAACATATGTCTACACAAAAACTTGTAAATGAACGTTCACAGTGGCATAATTCATAATAGCTAAAGAGGCAGAAACCATTCAAATGGTCATCATCTCAATAAACAAAATGTGGGATATCCACATGATGAAATATTGAATAAAAATAGGAGCCAAGTATTGATGCATTCTACAAAGTGGATGGATCTTGAAAGAAGCCAGTCACAAAAGATCATTTTATGATTCTATTTATATGAAACATCTAGAATAGGCAAATCTATAGAAAGAGAAAGAGATTATTAGTTTTCAAGCACTGTGGAGTGTGGAAAGTTGGGGAACAATGGCTATAGAGTATGTACGGGGTTTCTTTTTAATGAAAACACTCTGTATTTGACTTGGGTGGTGGTTGCACAGCTTCAATAATAGTAACCTTTAAAAAGTGTATTAAAAAAACCCAAAAAACTAGTTGTATCCTTACCTCTCAGTATGTAGAACACAAACTCCAGATGGATTATAAACCTAAAAGTCAAAACTAATACAACTTAGAAAAAAAAAAAATCCATAAAAGAGAAAACACTAGCAAATTTAGCTTCAACTAAATAAAGAATTTCTACTCAGTTAAAAAATGCTTTGGGAAATATGATTTCTTCACCTAAAACCATCCAGTCAGAGGGTTAATATCTAAAATAAGACTTCTACATAAACAAGAAAATAACAAAAGACTCAAGAGAGGAAATGGACAAAACATATGAATAGGCAGAAAGATACACAAGTTAACAAATATATGAAGAAAGGTCATTCTGTACCTCTAGTGCCATGCAAAGTATCTGACACATAATGGAAGTCTCTAACATAATTTTTTAGATGAATGAGTTAATAAATTATTAGTGAAGTGAAGTGAAAGTCTCTCAGTCTTGTCTGAATCTTTGTGACCACATGGACTATACAGTCCATGGAATTCTCCAAGCCAGAATACTGGAGTGGGTAGCCTTTCTCTTCCTCAGGGGATCTTCCCAACCCAGGGATCAAACCCAGGTCTCCCACATTGCAGGCGGATTCTTTGCCAGCTGAGCCACAAAGGGAGCCCAAGAATACTGCAGTGGGTAGCATACCCCTTCTCCAGCAGGTCTTCCTGACCCAGGAATCAAACCGGAGGTCTCCTGGATTGCAGGTGGATTCTTTACCAACTGAGCTATCAGGGAAGCAATAAGTTTATTAAGATTAACTCAATTCTCCTCACCTCAGAAGTTCCCACAAAAGGAAAAAAGTTTACAAATCAACATGTTAAGAAAGAAAGCCAGCATATTTTGTGACAATTACTTAGGTGTTCTGTATGGTGGCAGCACAGAAGCAATCAAATAAAAATATATGACTCTGAATGAGGCAGGAAAAGCATTGGTAGTTACTAACATCGTTCAGCGCATTATAAAGCACAGAATATAACAGTCTCCCAGGGAGAAGGAAATCTTGCCCCTTTGGCAATCAATTCACAAAATGAAAGGTCAGTTCAATGTTAAACAGATGGCCCATTGTGAAAATTAAGGCTTTCCTTTTGGCGGGGGACTGTTATTTTACTCTTATAGCAGAAGGAAGTTCCTAAAATTGAATGAAATAATAATTTAAGAACCTGCTTCTCCTTGTAACTTTTTCCTGTTCAATGACAATGGAAAAAAGATGAACACCTGAGTCCTTTCTCAGCAAAACAGGAAGAGTAGTGTTAAAGATCGTCCTTAAATAAAATGACATACTATAATCTCCTTCCTTTCTTCTGACACAAGAAATTATTGAAATGACTTGTGGCAATTCCTGATGTAATAACATGTACTGAAAAAAAAATTTTACTTTGATCTCTTTTGTAATAGCTTCTTGGTAATGCAGATTGTCTCATATCACTACCATGTACAAAGAATAATTGATTCTTTTAGGGTTCAAGAACAAGAGTTTGTTGTAATGAATCGAACTAGAAATTAAAGACTTATGTTGTTTCAAACTGCCAGAAGAAACCCCCAAAAGTAAAAATTAAGTTGGAATCATAGCAGAGCCTGTCTAACACCAGAGATGTATAAACAAAGAGGATGTTTGAATATTAAGAGCAAGAGGTAGCAAAGACCAGAATGAAGTCAGAAGTGATGGCACAGAAGATACTCAACCATGAAAAAGAAAGGAAAAAAAATTTAAGGTTAGTTCTGTGCAAGGAGGTCATGATCCCAGCACACCCCATCTGACTAATGCAAAGGAAATTACCATTAATACTACTATACAGAGGGGGTTAATCACATTCAGCTCAGTAGCCTAGGGGTGTGTGAAAGCCAGGGAAAGTAAGCTCACTTCAGTCTTCTTGGAGGGCACCAAGTTTCTGAGGTACTGCCGCCCTAACATCCAGCATGTTATCTGTAGTAACATTTACCAAAGTACAAGGAAAATACGTGTGTTACAGTTTTTTAGGGAGCCAAACGTGAGTCTGAGTGAACTCCGGGAGTTGGTGATGGACAGGGAGGCCAGGCGTGCTGGGATTCATGGCATCACAAAGAGTCGGACATGACTGAGCAACTGAACTGAACTGATACATTACTTTGGCAACATAGGTCTGTTTAGTCAAGGCTATGGTTTTTCCTGTGGTCATGTGGATGCAAGAGTTGGGCTGTGAAGAAAGCTGAGCACCGAAGAACTGATGCTTTTCAACTGTGGTGTTGGAGAAGACTCTTGAGAGTCCCTTGGGCTGCAAGGAGATCCAACCAGTCCATTCTAAAGGAGATCAGTCCTGGGTGTTCTTTGGAAGGACTGATGCTAAAGCTGAAACTCCAGTACTTTGGCCACCTCATGTGAAGAGCTGACTCATTGGAAAAGACTCTGATGCTGGGAGGGATTGGGGGCAGGAGGAGAAGGGGACGACAGAGGATGAGATGGCTGGATGGCATCACTGACTCGATGGACGTGAGTCTGAGTGAACTCCGGGAGATGCTGATGGACAGGGAGGCCTGGCGTGCTGCGATTCATGGGGTCGCAAAGAGTCGGACACGACTGAGCGACTCTATTGAACTGAACTGATATATTAAAGAGTTCAATGCATACAGAGAAATGGAATACTCATCATTAAGGAAATTTGGCAACATACTTATTTTCCAAGTAAAGACAGAGCACCCAGGACTTCCCTAGTAAGTAGTCCAGTGGGTAGGAATCCGCCTATCGATGCAGAAGACGTGGGTTCAGTGCCTGGTCTGGGAAGATTCCACATGCTGAGAGGCCACTAAGCACACTACTGACCCCATGTGCTGCAACTACTGAAGCCCGTGCACCGGGAACCGGTGCAGTGAGAGTTCATGGTCTGCACCAAGAGAAGCCACGCAACGAGAAGCCGGTGCAGAGGGACCCGCTCGCAGCACCTAGAAAAGCCCTTGTGCAGGACCTGCCCCCAAAAGAGCATCCGAAACACTTAGAATGATTGAAATCTCTGCGGTTACTTAGGAACTAGGTGTTTACTATATGTTGTTTATTTTCTAATTGGAGTATAATTGCTTTACAAGTTGTGTTGGTTTCTGCTGTACAATAATATGAATCAGCTATATGTACAAACATATCCCCTCTCTTGTGTATGTGGTTTTAACACATTTTCTTATTTGTATATATCGTATGTAGAGATACAGCTTGTGTGTGTGCGCTTAGTTGCTCAGTCATGTCTGACTCTTTGGGACCCCATGGACTGTATAGCCCACCAGACTCCTCTGTCCATGGGGATTCTCCAGGCAAGAATGCTGAAGTGGGTTGCTGTGTCCTCCAGGGGATCTTCCCAACCCAGGGACAGAACCTAGGTCTCCCGTATTGCAAGTGGACTCTTTACCATCTGAGCTACCAGGGAAGCCTGAAATACAGCTTATGCAACTCTTATCTCTTTGAGGTAGGTGATGTTTATTTCTTCTTTTTCATCATTATAAGAATCAACAGGGCTTCCCTGGTGGCTCAGAGGTAAAGAATTTGTCTGCCAGTGTAGGAGACACAGGTTTGATTCCTGATCTGGTAAGATCCTACATGCCATGAGGCAGCTAAGCCTGTGGGCTACAACTACTGACTCCTCAGCAAGAGAAGCCATCACAATGAGGAACTCATGCACTGCAGCAGGAAAGTAGTCACCACTGGCAGCAAAGACCCAGCACGGCCAAAAAAAAAAAAAATCAATAGCAGAGGTACTCCACTGTATGTGAGATCAAAAGACTTGATTGAGTGACTTCACTGGGGAAAAAAAGACTTAGGAAAGGAATTTTTCAAAGCACTGTATTTTTTTAATATTTCAAATTGAAAGGAAAAATTTCACAAAACTATTCACTCAATCACGTCAGTTACTTTTAAAGACAGAGTTATAATTTTTAAATATGAATAAGATTCTAGAGAAACTTAGTAACTGGACCAGTGTATCACTTGAGAACACCTATGAAATGTGGTTTTTGTTGGTACATTGAACAGACGCCCTAATAATTGTATGTTTTAAAAAATTTAGGAGTTTCTCAAATAGGCAATGGAGAAGGCAATGGCACCCCACTCCAGTACTCTTGCCTGGAAAAGTCCATGGACGGAGGAGCCTGGTAGGTTGTAGTCGCGAAGAGTCGGATACGACTGAGCGACTTCACTTTCACTTTTCACTTTCATGCATTCAAGGAAATGGCAACCCACTCCAGTGTTCTTGCCTGGAGAATCCCAGGGATGGGGGAGCCTGGTGGGCTGCCGTCTATGGGGTCGCACAGAGTCGGACACGACTGAAGCTACTTGGCAGCAGCAGCAGCAAATAGGCAAAATGTACTGGGCAATGTCAAAGTAAGTTTCCTTTCCTGTTGGTGAGAAAGTTCGGGTTAGACACATAAAAATGTTGAGGTCTACCTGAGATACGAAAATAATCTCACTCCTAGTGTTAGTATAAAGAAAGTTAAACTGTTAGAATCGGAAGTCAGGAAACTGGATCTATGACATGATTATAGACAACTCAAATTAAGGCAGAGGAGCCTATAAAAGCTACACCAAGCAAACTAATTTGCCTCAGCAGTCCTACATACAGGTCAATGCAGCCATTTCTGTAATTCTTATGTTTTCCTTTAGTTTTAAAATTCTTACTGCACTAGTACAGGAGTCACCACCTTAAAGCAATTAAAAGTCAACCTCCAGTTCCTCAGCCACACTGGCCACATGTGCTTGTTGCTGTTCAGTTACCCAGCCATGTCCGACTATCTGCAACCCCATGGACTGCAGCGTGCCAGGCCTCCCTGTCCCTCACCATCTCCTGGAGTTCGCCCAAGTTCACGTTCATTCCAAACTGCACAGTGCAGAATGAGGATTTCCATCACTGGAGAAAGTCCTAGCAGGTAGTGTTGAACTAAAAGAATTCAAACCCAGGCAATGCAGAACCATAGTTTACATGCTTAATATCCACACTAGCTTTAAATGCTGGTGCTTCTTCCTCACCAATCTTCCCATCAAAGTACATATAAGCTATTTTTATGGATTCTGTTGAACAAGTAACCACTTAGAACTAAATGAGACTACCTACACAATAATAATAGATTATCATCTTAACAAAAATATTACGTCTAATCCAATCTTAACTTAAAAGCCATTTTATTTAACAATGTTATTAAAAGGCTCCTTGTATGTTGGAGTTGCAAGCAAACCGTAAGAAACTATTAAGAATGTTTGTGACTACTGGCTAACTGATTTCTCTGAACACAGTCCATACAATATTCTAAACACTTAAAAATCCTGATGATACACTCAACCAATGCCTGAACAACTGAATCAAGTCTTCCTGTTTAAGCAGGACAGTTTGATGACTTGAATATGCTAATATCACAGACTCCTATAAAACTCTTGGTGATAGTAAGGTGCAATTTCAAAGTCATACTTCTCCATGTTGCTGAGCATATGCTAAAATATGAACAGACACACATTTTCCTACCCATAATCATGGCATTTTTGGCACTTCTAATGAAACACTTTCTAAAACATGCTTATCTTCAAAGTTCACAATGTACACTGGTAAAGATATTCCACAAATAAACATTATTTTCTCTGTATTTATAAGAAGTAACATCTGTTTCTGGGACATTTTCCAGGTGAACACATAAACACACTACATACCTTAAAACACCCATCCACAGCACAATATAATCAAAGTAGTTAATAAGGTTCAGAAAATTTGAAATGTACATGGTGCTAACACTACAGGCAGCATAATTGAGATTACTATGATATTAAAAAGTAACACTGCAATTATAAAAGTATAGTTTAAGACATGGTTTAAAAAAAGTCAAACAACACAGTTTAAAAAATAAAAAGTAAGTCTCCTTCCAGGCTAAATAAAGTAAGTACTGGCTGAAAGTCAATTTAAGAATTCAGTTCCCTAGATATTCTTCCCAATTCAGAAGACCAGTGGTTTATACTGGAAGAACCTTCTGAGGAAGCAGAATAATCTGAAAGATACAATGATACTTATATGGGAGGGTTACATGGGGAAGTTGTGGGAAGGAAAATGTAACAGTTTGGGGCCTTTTGTAAGTGGGATGTCAACATATAAGAAGTAGCAATATAATATTGTTCTTTAGAAGGTAAATACCAAAGAGACAGAAAAGGAATCCAGTTTGCTAATTTTTACAACAAATTTTGTAGAATCATTTGGCTCTTTAACCATATGCTTGTATGAATTTGATAAAAATAAAGATTTAAAACAAAAGTCTCTTCCCTAATCCCACCAGGAACTCCAACCCAAACCAGGCTCCATCCCAGAAATTATGTTGTTGGGTCATTTGCTTTTAGACCTGATGTTTAATACCACACTCATATGTTTATTCTCCACTATATTATGAAAAATTCAGAGAATTTACCCTTTCTCCATTCTCTGCTCATTTTGATGTTAATTTTAAGTTTTTATAGGTTATTTTTATAACTTTCAACATTATACTTGAATCTTCACTTCTTGTTCCTCCAACTTTAGGAAGTTTCTACTGGCTTCCCATGTAATCAAATACCATTATAACTGGCTATAAAATTACGTTCATATTAAATTTTATATCATTTGCAGCTTTTTTACCATTATTACATTTTTGTTTTATAAGGTGATTTTTTTTAAACAGGTAACAATAAAAATTATCTGCAATGTTATCCACTGCCATCCAGGTAGTATGATGTTTTAGGTCGCTAAATTCCAAGTGCTAAGGGGCTTTTATAACTGATAGCTGCTTAAAAATAACGCACATTTCACTTTGTTTCATATTTGGACTTTCTGAAGAACCTAATTCTCTCAGACCTATGCCTTTTTTTAGTCTTTACAAAATTCAGAAGCTTTCATAACATTTAATATATTCCATCATCTTATTCTGAGAATTTGTGCAACAGAATCTCTGTTGTTTCTGAAGATGTTCTTAGATCCCAGTGAGTTTTGTTTTAATTTGAAACAATTATTTTCTGGGACATTTCCCAGCCCAGCTGTGTGTCTATCCAGGATTTCTTTTCACCTTCCTTCTGTTGTTTCATACCATGTTTTAATCCTTCTCTGGGATTATTTTTTGTTTGGTTTTGCTAGAATACACCTCCAAGCATTTGCCCTCCCTCCTTCACAAGGGCCAGAGGAAAACAAAGCATATTTTAGTGAACACTTCCAAGTTCTTATTTAGATTTCACACATATGGCAGATTAGGCATGCTTTAGAATTACAAATTAAAAAAAAATTTCCACCCCAATTTAGCCCACATGATGATGTAGGTTAGCATTCAATACTGACTGCTAATACCAATCTGATTTTTTGTTACTTAAAAAAAAAAAAAACTCTTCAAAAAAAAAAAAAATCAGATTTTCCTCTATTCTTAGCTCTGAAACTCTACGAGACTATGTATGTCTAACATGTGTCGGTTTTCATTCATACTGTTGTGTATTTAACAAGTCATTTTGATCTGAAGCCCCAAGATTTAAAGAATTTTTCTTCTACTGTTTTTCAGTTCCCTCCCCATCTCCTTTCCTTTCCACCAGGAATTCCTATATAGGAATCCCAGGACTATTATACTTACAAACTTTTTCTTAATCCTTCTCTTTCAGCTCTATTTCCTAGGGAATTTCTTCTTGTTCAGTTCAGATTGCTACTTTGGTACTCTATAGAGTATAAAAACAACTTTTACTTAAAAACCTTTTGGTTTAGGGGTGCAATACCCTCTCAAATCTCTCTTAGAATACTGAGCCAAACTTTTATTATTCTGTCCAACTGTGTTTTTCAGATGATGTTTGTTCTTTCTGTTTGTTCATCTTTTACTTTCACGCTGTTAGACTGCTTCTTCACTTACAATTATATTTACGAACAAAGAATTAAAATGAGTATCTTTTATATTTGTGTAAGCATGCTGACCCAGGAGTCACACAGAAGTCACTCAAAAGCCAATGACAGCTGAGCTAAAGTTTGTAAAACAAAACAAATCAAACAATACTATCACTGTTGACTTTAAGTGATAAAAATCTGCAGGTATAGTATTTTGCTAGGTTATGAAAGCCAAACTAGTGTTTATTTATCAAAATACTTATATAGCTAGATCTTGTAAAAAGAAAAAAAAAACTTCATAAATAATCCTCGTAACAACCCTATAATAGAGATGCCCTTACCCTCCCCACCAGCCCAATTTACAGATGAGAAAACTGAGAAGTTGGATTTCCCCAAGGTAACTATAGTGAAGCCAGGATTCCTACTTAATAGTTTGACTCAGAGTCCATGTTTCTAATCACTGAGTTAAGATCAGTCTTGGGAAAGAAATGTTTTGCTAGGTATGGTGTGGACATGGAAAGAGTATAATGAGTCTAGTGGACAAAGACAAGCAACAAGGAAAAGATCTTCCCATTTTATACACAAAACCCAAAATCAAACCACATAAAATTTGAAAATTTTTATATGAAAACTTTACATGAAAAAGTTTTTTTGGGGGTTCAGAAGGTAAGAATATGTACCTGGGGCAAGTAGGAAGCAGTCCTGGCCACTAGATGGCAAAAAAGTATATTGGCATTTATAAAATGACAGCTTTGATGTTCTTGTCTAAAGATTATGAGTCACTGTTTAAAACAGGAAAATTTTACTTGTTGCATGAAAGAGATATATTTTAGTTCAGTTCAGTTCAGTGGCTCAGTCGTGCCTGATTCTTTACAACCCCACGACTGCAGCACACCAGCTTTCCATGTCCATCACCAACTCCTGGAGCTTACTCAAACTTAGGTCCATGGAGTTGGTGATGCCATCCAACCATCTCATCCTCGGTCGTCCCCTGCTCCTCCGGCCTTCAATCTTTCCCAGCATCAGAGCTTTTTCAAATGAGTCAGTTCTTTGCAACAGGCGGCCAAAGTATTGGGGTTTCAGCTTCAGCTGAACAATGTTCAATGTTCCAATGAACATTCAGGACTGATTTCCTTTAGGATGGACTAACNTTGGAAGGAATGATGCTAAAGCTGAAACTCCAGTACTTTGGCCACCTCATGCAAAGAGTTGACTCATTGGAAAAGACTCTGATGCTGGGAGGGACTGGGGGCAGGAGAAGAAGGGGACGACCGAGAATGAGATGGCTGGATGGCATCACTGACTCGATGAACGCGAGTCTGAGTGAACTCCGGGAGTTGGTGATGGTCAGGGAGGCTTGGCGTGCTGCGATTCACGGGGTTGCAGAGTTGGACGTGACTGAGCGACTGAACTGAACTGAACGTAAGAAGTTGGAGAAAAGAAAAGAGGACTTAAATTCTTCTCCAAGAGTTCATAATCTACTGGGAAAGAGCAGCACATACATATTTAAGTTAGGTTACGTCTTTTACCAACATCTGTTTTCAACACATGAATATTAAAAGCCACTCTGTTTCTTCAACGTAGTAGTTCTCAAACATTTTGATCTCAAGATCCCTTCACACACTTAAAAATTACTGCAAATCTCAACTTTTGTTTATGTGAGCTAGAGCTGTCTATATTCAAATGAGAAAATAAAATAAGTTATTTAAACATTTATTTCATTTAAGTAACATTTTCGTGAAAAATAACATTTTCCAAAGGAAAATATATAGAGAAAAGTGGCATTAGCTACCATTTCTGCAAATCTTTTAAAAATCTGGCTTAGTAGAAGACACTGGATTCTCATATCTCCTTCTGTATTCAATTTGTTGTGTTATGTTTCAGTTGGAATATATAAAGAAAATCTGGTCTTACACAGATATGCAACTGGAAAGGGAGCATTTTAATAGTTTTCAGATAATTATAAACATTCTTGATNGGCTTAGTAGAAGACACTGGATTCTCATATCTCCTTCTGTATTCAATTTGTTGTGTTATGTTTCAGTTGGAATATATAAAGAAAATCTGGTCTTACACAGATATGCAACTGGAAAGGGAGCATTTTAATAGTTTTCAGATAATTATAAACATTCTTGATACTATACCAAACTCAACCTTAAGGTTGGCTATGGACTCTGAAATCACAGGAATAAATTTTTTGTACCCTGTTACATTAGACCCATTGACTTTTCTTTGAACAGATCTTTTTTTCCTTTTCTAATATTCATTTATTTGGCTGCAGCGGGTCTTAGTTGCAGTGCACAGGATCTTTAGCTGCTGCACGTAGGATCTAGTTCCCTGACCAAGGATCAAATCCAGACCCCCTGCATTGGGAGCATGGCGTCTTAGCCACTGGACCACCAGAGAAGTCTCTGAATGGATCTTTCATCCATTTTGTAATGTCATGAATTGATTATCTGGAAAATACTGGCTCAATTATTAAGATATTCCAATGTTAACACATTTGATTATATAATAAAAACAAAATCACATTCATTAATATCACCACTGATCTCATCAGAAAAGTCTAGGTGTTGGGAAATTCTCAAATTCAAGAAAGCAAATACAAGCTTTCTAAAATTCTAACTTTCATTTGAAAATTTAAGTTTTATCAATTCAGTTCAGTTGCCCAGTCATGTCCAATTCTTTGTGACCCCATGGACTACAGCATGCCAGGCTTCCCTGTTCATCACCAAATCCCAGGGCTTGCTCAAATTCATGTCCATCAAGTTGGTGATGCCATCCAACCATCTCATCCTCTGTTGTCCCCTTCTTGTTTATTTATCAAAATACTTATATAGCTAGATCTTGTAAAAAGAAAAAAAAAACTTCATAAATAATCCTCGTAACAACCCTATAATAGAGATGCCCTTACCCTCCCCACCAGCCCAATTTACAGATGAGAAAACTGAGAAGTTGGATTTCCCCAAGGTAACTATAGTGAAGCCAGGATTCCTACTTAATAGTTTGACTCAGAGTCCATGTTTCTAATCACTGAGTTAAGATCAGTCTTGGGAAAGAAATGTTTTGCTAGGTATGGTGTGGACATGGAAAGAGTATAATGAGTCTAGTGGACAAAGACAAGCAACAAGGAAAAGATCTTCCCATTTTATACACAAAACCCAAAATCAAACCACATAAAATTTGAAAATTTTTATATGAAAACTTTACATGAAAAAGTTTTTTTGGGGGTTCAGAAGGTAAGAATATGTACCTGGGGCAAGTAGGAAGCAGTCCTGGCCACTAGATGGCAAAAAAGTATATTGGCATTTATAAAATGACAGCTTTGATGTTCTTGTCTAAAGATTATGAGTCACTGTTTAAAACAGGAAAATTTTACTTGTTGCATGAAAGAGATATATTTTAGTTCAGTTCAGTTCAGTGGCTCAGTCGTGCCTGATTCTTTACAACCCCACGACTGCAGCACACCAGCTTTCCATGTCCATCACCAACTCCTGGAGCTTACTCAAACTTAGGTCCATGGAGTTGGTGATGCCATCCAACCATCTCATCCTCGGTCGTCCCCTGCTCCTCCGGCCTTCAATCTTTCCCAGCATCAGAGCTTTTTCAAATGAGTCAGTTCTTTGCAACAGGCGGCCAAAGTATTGGGGTTTCAGCTTCAGCTGAACAATGTTCAATGTTCCAATGAACATTCAGGACTGATTTCCTTTAGGATGGACTAACTGGATCTCCTTGCAGTCCAAGGGATTCTCAAGAGTCTTCTCCAACATCACAGTTCAAAAGCATCAATTCTTCGGCACTCAGCTTTCTTTATAGTCCAACTCTCATATCCATACATGACTACTGGAAAAACCATAGCTTTGACTAGACGGACCTTTGTTGGCAAAGTAATGCCTCTGCTTTTTAATATGCTGTCTAGGTTGGTTATAACTTTTCCTCCAAGGAGACAGTGCCTTTTAACTTCACGGCTGCAGTCACCATATGCAGCGATTTTGGAGCCCAAGAAAATAAAGTCTGTCACTGTTTTCATTGTTTCCCCATCTGTTTGCCATGAAGTGATGGGACTGGATGCCATAATCTTAATTTTTTGAATATTGAGTTTTAAGCCAACTTTTTCACTCTCCACTTTCACTTTCATCAAGAGGCTCTTTAGTTCTTTGCTTTCTGCCATAAGGGTGGTATCATCTGCATATCTGAGGTTACTGATATTTCTCCTGGCAATTTTGATTTCAGCTTGTGCTTCATCCAGCCCAGCATTTCACATGATGTACTCTGCATATAAGTTAAATAAGCAGGGTGACAATATACAGCCCTGATGTACTCCTTTCCCTATTTGAAGCCAGTCTGTTTCATGTTCAGTTCTAACTGTTGTTTCCTGACCTGCATAAAGATTACTCAGGAGGCAGGTCAGGTGGTCTGGTATTCCCATCTCTTTCAGAATTTTCCAGTTTGTTGTGATCCACACAGTCAAAGGCTTTGGCATAGTCAATAAAGAAGAAGTGGGTATTTTTCTGGAACTCTTTTGCTTTCTTGATGATCCAATGGATGTTGGCAGTTTTATCTCCGGTTCCTCTGCCTTTTTTAAATCCAACATGAACATCTGGAAGTTCATGGTTCACGTACTGTTGAACACTGGCTTGGAGAATTTAGAACATTACTTTGCTAGCGCATGAGTGAGTGCAGTTGTGTGGTAGTTTGAGCATTCTTTGGCATTGGAATGAAAACAGACCTCTTCCAGTCCTGGGGCCACTGAGTGTTCCAAATTTGCTGGCATATTGAGTGCAGCACTTTCACAGCATCATCTTTCAGGATTTGAAATAGCTCCACTGGAATTCCATCACTTCCACTAGCTTTGTTGGTAGTGATGCATCCTAAGGCCCACTTGACTTTGCATTCCAAGATGTCTGGCTCTAGGTGAGTGATCACAACATCGTGGTTATCTTTTTTGTATAGTTCTTCTGTGTATTCTTGCCATCTCTTAATAGCTTCTGCTTCTGTTAGGCCCAGACCATTTCTGTCCTTTATTGTGCCCATCTTTGCATGAAATGTTCCCTCAGTATCTCTAATTTTCTTGAAGAGATCTCTAGTCTTTCCCATTCTGTTGTTTTCCTCTATTTCTTCGCATTGATTGCTGAGGAAGGCTTTCTTATCTCTCCTTGCTATTCTTTGGAAGTCTGCATTCAGATGGATATATCTTTCCTTTTCTCCTTTCCGTCTTTTCTTTTCTCAGCTATATTTCAGGGGCCTTCAAATGTGTAATAAGGACTCTAGGAAGTCTTTGGATACATTCTGCAATATTGTCAAATTTCTTTCTTAAAATGTACCAAAATGGACTACCAAACTGCTTTCAAAGGTGGCATTAGTTTGCAGGAACATCTCTATAATCACCCATGGAGAACTGTCACTTTCATAAACTTTGATACTTAATATTCTGTTGAGATATTTTTGAGTGGCAGTGAATCTAGAAATCAGTTTGGGAAAAACTGAAATCTGAGTGTTTGTATTCCTGTATTCTATACTTATTTAATCTTTTTAAAAAATACCATGTTCTAATTCTTTGTTAATGTATAGAAATGCAAACTATTTTTCTGTACTGAATTAGTATGAACAGCAAGCTAGCAATAGTCCTTCATGCTCAGGCTGAAGGCATATCCCTAGGTCAGGAATAAATCACTACCAGAATTATAATCTGGATTGTGTGCACTGCTAAAATGGAAAAAAGAAATTAAAGTCATGAGTATAAAGTAGAAATTCCCATCTAGAGCTGAGAATTTTAATTATATAGAAGTGAAATTTGGGATAGAATGAGCATTTATCGAACCAAGGGGTATACATAGGTTTTAAGACTTAAAAAGCATAAAATGACTATGTAATAGAAATTCTAACTCGAGTACTACCAGATTTTTGAGAAGAGAGATTTCAGGTCATTCTGTAATTAAATGTTTTGCATCCCCTTTCCTAAAAATTTTACATACAGATTCAGGGTTTATAGAACCACACATAGTCTTAATAGTGCTGTTAGTATCCAAGGTAATTTTCAGGTTTGATCCCAAGTTGATAGCACATTAACTGCTTTTGCGTGAGACTGTTTAAACAGTACCTAGCTCAGAACCATCCTGATAAGGGTTTGTCCAATATCCATTCTTAACTTTTTGTGTGTGTGGCCGCAATGTGAGGCATGCTATGGAACTTCCCTGAGCATGCACCAACCCTGCACCCTCTGCCATGGAAGCTCGTGGTCTTAACCACTGCACCGCCAGAGAGGTCCCTGTCCCATGTCAATTCTTAAGAGAAATACATTATTACATGATCCAGATACACTGCCATTTGGGGGTAAAAGATGTTAACAAGAAACAGTTCTACCTTAGAACACTGAAAGGTGGTATGACAGATGCCGAGAGCTTGACACATTCTTCAAATCGAAAATGGAAGCAGTCCAAACTTGCATATATGCATTAAATATCAATTCCCAAAATAACAGGCTATTCCACTAGATCAGCTCTAGATTTAGCATCCTAAAAATGTTAATTTGGTGAAGGAGTGAAATTTAGGTTATTTAAATTAAGTTGGTTTTATCCTACTNCATTCTTCAAATCGAAAATGGAAGCAGTCCAAACTTGCATATATGCATTAAATATCAATTCCCAAAATAACAGGCTATTCCACTAGATCAGCTCTAGATTTAGCATCCTAAAAATGTTAATTTGGTGAAGGAGTGAAATTTAGGTTATTTAAATTAAGTTGGTTTTATCCTACTTATTAAATAAAGCAGTACAGAGAAGTAAAACAGATATAAATCTGTTTAAGCATGCAAGGTAAAAACAGAAAACTTCATGGTTTCAGGGTAGATCAGAGTACAATTTTAAGTGTTCCTACAGACACTATTTTGAAAGAGGTGTTTTCGTCAAGCATTGGGACAACCTGTGGGTTTCCCTGGTGGCTGAGCAGTAAAGAATCCATCTGCAATGTAGGAGATGTGGGCTCAATCTCCAGGTAAAGAAGATCTGCTGGAGAAGGAAATGGCAACCGATTCCAGTATTCTTACCTGGAGAATCCCATGGACAGAAAGCCTGGGGCTACAGAGCCGTGGGGTCACAGAAGAGTCAGACATGACATAGGGACTAAACAATAGCACTGGGACAACAGAACCACAGAACTGCATGAACATACAAGTTTATTCCTTGTATCAATCCCTGATGGCCAGGAGAAATATCAATAACCTCAGACATGCAGATGACACCACCCTTATGGCAGAAAGCGAAGAAGAACTAAAGAGTCTTGATGAAGTGAAAGAGCAGAGTGAAAAAGTTGGCTTAAAACTCAACATTCAGAAAACTAAGATTATGGCATCTGGTCCCATCACTTTGGCAAAAAGATAGGCAAACAGTGGAAACAGTGTCAGACTTTATTTTTTGGGGCTCCAAAGTCGCTGCAGATGGTGACTGCAACAATGAAATTAAAAGACACTTGCTCCTTGGAAAAAAAGGTATGACCAACCCAGATAGCATATTCAAAAGCAGAGACAGTACTTTGCCGACTAAGGTCCACCTAGTCAAGGCTATGGTTTTTCCTGTGGTCATGTATGGATGTCAGAGTTGGACAGTGAAGAAAGCTGAGCACCGAAGAATTGATGCTTTTGGACTGTGGTGTTGGAGAAGACTCTTGCAAGTCCCTTGGACTGCAAGGAGATCCAACCAGTCCATTCTAAAGGAGATCAGTCCTGAGTGTTCATTGAAAGGACTGATACTGAAGCTGAAGCTCCAATACTTTGGCCACCTGATGTAAAGAACTGACTTATTTGAAAAGACCCTGATGCTGGGAAAGATTGAAGGCAGGAGGAGAAGGGGATGAAACAGGATGATATGGTAGGATGCCATCACTGACTCAATGGACATGAGTTTGAGTAAATTCTGGGAGTTGGTGATGGACAGGGAGACCTGGTGTGCAGCAGTCCATGGGGTTGCAAAGAGTCGGACACTACTGAGTGACTGAACTGAACTGATGTGGGGAATTCTGGCATTTATGCAGCCTCAGTGCAAGTACAGTATTTCTTAGCAAATATCAGTACCTCTCTTTACACAGCCTGGGGAACAAGCCAGGCGATCCTCACTCTTACGGCCTTCAATTTGCCTGTCAACATAGACGGCCACGCTCACCACTTCCTTTTATCGTGGTCGCCAGCTGCTTTTCTTTAGCTACACTCATCCCTAAGTAAAGGTGTGAAGAGATACTGCCACTCCTAGAAAATGTGTAACACTCAGTCACTATAATCTGTCAAAGTCAAAATAATTTGTGCTTAATGTCTTTCTGGCCTCAATAAACAACGTTTTGCCATTGTTTCTTCAAACATGGAAATTTTGTGCAACTGGAATAACTATTTCAAAGAAGAAAGGCTTATATGTCTAATTAAGGAAAACAGCAACACATTCAATAGGCTAAGAGTCAGTTTTAATTCTTTAAGACCTTGGACAAATCATTTAACTGCTTTGTTTCTTCATTTGAGAAATATATGGTAATAGGCCTAATGTTCATTCAAGTCTGTTAATTCTTAAACTCATGTGCTCTTTTGTAAATTGGTCATCAGAATTTTAATTGTATTATAATGAATGATACATATATTCATTATTAATAAACTGATGTTCTACATTGTTGAAAAAGATTCTGATGCTGGGAAAGATGGAAGGCAAAAGAAGGGGGTGGCAGAGGATGAGATGGTTAGATATCATCACTGAATCAATGGATATGAATCTGAGAAAGCTCCGGGGGATAATGAAGGACAGGGAAGCGTGGTATGCTTCAATCCATGGGGTCCCAGAGTTGGACAGGACTTAGTAACTGAACAACAAAATGTTCCACAGGGTCTTTTCATCTTATGAAAACGTTAAGTGCTATGTAATATGGGGCAGACTTTAAACTTCAGGAATCAGACAAAAGTAGGTAATATTTACTAAGGAAAGACTTTATGAAGAAGTTATAATTTGATAGCCAGTAGATGTGATTTCCAAAATGACAGGGAAAACCCTCCAGGCTAGGAGAGCACTACACATAAAAGTATCACAGTTAAGACACAACTAAGGCAGAGGGTACCTGGTGGAAAGGAAGAAAAGACATCAGAGGAGGGGGAGGATCAGACAAGTGAGAATTTAAAAAGTAAATCTCCGCTTAACAATGTGTAGAAAACCACTGTAGTTCTTTACACATAGAATAGAGAGTGATGCAGTCATTTAGGCAACTGCATATAGACCGACACTGACTTGGATTTACATTAGAATCTGACAGTACTGGTGACTTTGGAGCATGGTAACTTGTGTACTATATAAATCTTAATCTTTCAAAAACAAACATCAAACAGGCATACCCTTCAAACTAATACATGCAGGTATGTCAAACACATTATTTAGAAAGTAGAAAATTAATAAACAAATGGCTATATAGTACAAAATGTATAAACCACACATCATTTAATTAAATATCAATATGTGACTACATTTAAAAGTAATTCTTTATAACTTTCTACCACACAAAATAAACTAAAACTAGTCTTGATTTACTGGATATTTTAGTTAATATAAATTTTGTCTTGGACTTCCCTGGTGGTCCAGCGGTTAGGAGTCCATCTGCCAATGCAGGGGACATGGGTTCCATCTCTGGTCTAGCAAGATCCCACAACGCACAGAGCAACCAAGCCTGCACGCCTTAACTACGGAGCCCGTGCTCCCGAGCCTGCACGGCGCATCCAAGAGCAGACCCCGCTCGCCACAACAACGAGAAAGCCCGAGGAGAGCAACAGAGACCCAGAGCCACCAAAAAATAAATAAGTGTTTTGAATAATTTGTCTTTAATTCTCCTTTTAATGAGGCAAGCAGCAAGTAAATATTGTAGACCTTTTTGTTGTTGTTGCGTTTTCTTTCAGAGATAATTTCTAGAATAGGTCTGAAAAGTATTTTAGTCAAAACTGATAGAGAACAATGATGTTTCTGATATTGTATGCCAAGTAATGCAGCCAGAGAAAAGTAGGGCAGAGGGAAGAAGAGAAGCTTGCAAAAACCAGTTGAGGCAAATCCTTGACATCTGATTTGAGAAGAATCTGATTGCTAGTTTCAGAAGGAGGAGCCTGGTGGGCTGCAGTCCATGGGGTCACCAAGAGTTAGACACGACTGAGCGACTTCACTTTCACTTTTCACTTTCATGCAGTGGAGAAGGAAATGGCAACCCCTTGCCTGGAGAATCCCAGAGATGGGGGAGCCTGGTGGGCTGCTGTCTATAGGGGTTGCACAGAGTCGGACATGACTGAAGTGACTTAGCAGCAGCAGCAGTTTCAGATACATGTCTAGTGTACCTCTGGTGTAAATGCTTTTGTTGGAGGAGAAGCAAGCAAGCATTAAAGATGGGTAATCTACTCACCCTTTCAAATGTCATCAGTTGGGTTATTAAATATCACCTAAGGCATGAAATAGTAAACTCATCTAATAATTTTTGGCATTTCATACAATTTTTACCTTTTTAAGAAGTCTTGTTTCACTTTATATGTACCTCATTTTTATAAACTAAACGAATGGTAGAAACAGCACCAACTCAGGAAATTAGGAAACTCAGGTTCCAGTTATAACTCAAGTGATCTCTTATGCTCCCAACTATCTCAGTTTTACTGTGAGAAGATTAAACTAAAAGATCGAGCTTTTCCAGCAAGAATATTTTATTATGCTAAATCCTCCTTCTCTGTAACCTGCCTGGATTTTGGGGGCATCATATCCCATGTTCACACTGTTGCTCTTTATGCAACTGGATATGATGCCTTTCCTCTCCTTGACCGTACAGAAGGAAAAATCTGATTGTATATTTTACTAAAAAATACCTAAAACGTAAAAATAGCCTGTAAAATATAACACTTCTAAATAGAACACAAAATGTGAAACCTTCGGGAACATCACTAAAGTTAAAACAGTGTCAAACAGCAGGTAGTTTTCAATGAACTTGACCTCAATCATCATAAAATCTTTATACTAAATAGAGAGTTCAACTGCGAAAAACAACCGTTTTTTTGTCACCCTTAGTTGTAGAACACATGTAACTCTTTTGATTTACTGAGGTTACCTTTCCCACTTTTTTGTAGTAATTCCTAGCTTTTACAAATGAAAGGACATACCAGAGTTACCAAGACAACAGAAGGAACAACTCAGAATGTGTATGTAAACAAACAGAAAATATTTGAGAGTAAATGTGAGTTTCATTCATATATTCTCCTAACCTACAATTTCTTTTCTACATAGCCTACATGACCAGATGACCTTGGTCAAGAACTCCTTGACTTGTAATAGAATCTATTTTATTACACTGTACTTGTAATAAAATCTATTTTCTCCATAGGTCCTTAAAGGCCTTCTGTGATCTGGCCTTTCCCTACTTGTCCAAACTTATCTTGATACCTTCACCTCTATGATTGTAGTCTTCCACACCCCCTTTCAATTTCCTGAAAGCTGTATCCAACTGTACTTGCACACATGCATCGTTTGCTTCTTCTGACCTCTAGCATTCTGGTCTCAAATGCCACTTTTTCCAGAAATCTTGTACACCTCAAATCTTAATCAAGTCATTCTTTTTCTTAGCATGCAGTTCTTTTCCTTTACAGGTGAATACTGCACTTAACTGATTAATGCCTACTGTCTTTACTATGAGGTCAGTGACCATGTATTTTCTTCAGCAGTATATAGGCAGTATCTGATCAACAACAATATACTAATGCAATGAAAAAGATATAAGACTAAAGAAAATAAGAACTTGCAGCTATATCTAAAGACTTGACAATATAAACTAAGATAATGCTAAATATAATTAAAATATGTTTTGTTATTCTGAACCATGATTCACAACACCAGTGTATGTAATTTGTGGCTTGAATCTTTCTGGAAACCATAATAATTGACAAGTTGTTTCTATTTACATTGTATTCTATGCATTAAAAAAAACCTTCTGATATATTTAAAATCCCTGTGAGAGGCAGTTAAATAAACAGACCAGTAAGTTAAGGATAATTACTACACGTACAATTTACTAATGTGCTAATGTTCTATCTGGATAATAATTATTTGGAAATTAGCAAATCCATTTCCTGATTATAAAGCTGCAACACTATATTTTTACGTATTAAGCTGTTATCACCAGTGTCCTTGGACAAGGCTAGAAAATCCTTTTTTAAAGACTTATTTGAATGGTGGCAAAAAAAAAAAAAAAAAAAGTTGAAATGCTTCCCAGTTGATTAATTTGGGAAACACGTTAGAGAGCTGAGTATTCATGAATTACTCTGAAGAGTTAATTTAAATTTTGTTTTGGCAAAAACTGAACATTTTCTTCTATTGACTGAGAGTTTATTTTAAAATGAAATGTGTGCTACTAGGAAGGATTTATACTCTTAAAGCATTCACTTTTAAATGCTTTGGGTACTTACAAGAGTGATTTGCTCTTGCAGTCCCCAGGTAGAACATACTGTCTCTAAGTGATAAGATATCAGTTAGTGCCGCACTGTAAGCGCCTGAACACTAATTTTCCCCCTCTTATACATATTCTTCCTGCTTTCCAGTGCAATCACGGGCAGCAGAACTTCAAACTTAAAGAGAAGAACATGGAACTTAGTTTACTTTGGTAGAAACTCTAAGGCTAATGTTAAGTTACACATGTTGATTAAAGATGTACCATTGTAAGTTAGGCAATATTCTCCTTTCTACAAGCAAATGAGTTTATGCATATAGGATAATATTCCCAAAGTAGGACAGGGTAGGTAAGCAATGGTTCAAGATCTGTTAGAGCAATCTGATTTTCTGTTTCTTAAAGTATTTGAAGTACATGAAGGCTTTTAGCACTTCAAAAAATAACCTTATAAACAAATCCTAGAAATATCTAACAAATTTACAAAACAGTTTGTGAATTAATGCTTTGAATTTCTTGGAGTTGCTTTTGTTTATCAGTGATTTTATTAACTTCTTAAAAGTTTGGAAGTCAAAATCCATAGAGATCAATTTGCAGCAAACCAAAATACGAAGTTTCTAATATGGAGGAAACACAATATTTAGTTCTTTTGAACACAAAACATTCAGCTACAATAACTGAAGCTTGTTATAAAATGGTAACACTGTACTTTACTTTGGTATATAAAGTTTCATTTCATGAATCTTTGTTGGCATGGGTAGTGTGAGGACTGGTACTACCCTATGATGGGCTTCCCAGGTGGCTAAGCAGTAAAGAATCTGCCTGCAATGCAGGTAACGTGGGCTTGATCCTTGGGTCAGGGAGATCCCCTGGAGGAGGGCACGGCAACTCATTCCAGTATTCCTTGCCTGTAGAATCCCTGGCATGCTTACGGTCCATGGGGTTGCAGAATTGGACATGACTGAAGCAACTGAGCACGCACGCACTAGCCTAGACAAGTTTTTACCGTTCTTTAGCAAAATGAGAAAAGTTAAAGACAAAAGCAGTGAGTTAATAAATTAAGAGGGTTGCCATCTATTTGGAGATTAAATTCTTTTGACAATTTTCTAACAACAAACATCTTTTTTTTCTGAAAAATGAAACTCTTGTAAGAAACCAAAAAATGGTAAGAGGCACTAAGTTTTTATTTTTGAAGTGACTGTACTGGGTGAAACTTACATTGGAAGCCTCTTCCTGCTTTTTGGAAATTTGGTTTGTCCCCTCAAAAATAAAACACTTTAGAACTACTGGGCTTTAAAACTACATATAACTGCAATCAAATCCCAGCTCAGTTACCTTCTAAGTTGTGCAGCTTTAGATAAATTACAGTACTTCTCTGTGCCTCATCAATCTTATTAATATTTGTAAACTATGCAGAGTTGCTGGGAACAATAAATGAGACATCTAAATTCCTGCTATGCTAGATGCAGAAACAGATGTTCTCCACTACTTGGAGAATGCAGGCATGTATCTGACCTCTTTCTGGACCCTAGAAATCAATCAAATCCTGACTTCCTTCTCACTGCTAAGTGTTCCTCCTTCATGACCAACTTTTCCACACATATCCTGGAAGGTTCAATGTATCTGTTCAGAGACCCTGCCTTATCCTTGCTGATGTTTCCTTTATCTTCAGCTTCTCCTGCTCTTCTATTCATTTCTACTATTTATAAACATATTCAAGAGTCTCCTCTTTAAAAAATAAAAGTATCTCTATTTAGATTCTACTGCTTCTCTGACTATCTTTTGGAATCAAACTTCTCTACTCATTTTCCACTATTTCCCATCAGGCCCAAAATGAATGTGACCTAGCATCTATCATGAAGTTGTTGATTGTTTGGGATTACCGGTAACTTCATAATTTCAAGCGCATTGGGTATTTCTTAGTCTTCCATTTACACAATCATTTGTGGAATTAAACACCATTGTGCTCTCCTCTCCTTGAAATTAGGGTTTTCTGGTGATCTTTCAAAGGCTGTACTATTATTATTAATAGGCCTTCTAGGTAGTGCAGTGGTAAAGAATCTGCCTGTTAATGCAGGAGACATAAGAGATGCAGGTTCAATCCCCTGGAGTAGGGAATGGCAACCTACTCCGGTATTCTTGCCTGGAAAATTCTATGGGCAGAAAAGCCTGGCAGATTACAGTCCATGGGGTCGCAAAGAGTAGGACACGACTGAGCACACACTATTATTATTACTATTATTTACAGATCGGCTTCTTTTATTTTCCGCTTATCTTTTGTTTAACTCACCCAAATCCAGGCGTCATCTACCACTTTGGGCTTCCTTTGTCTTCCTGTCTCTTGTTCTCAGACATATCCCTGGCTTCAACTATCACTTATACACCAATGGTGTCTAAACCTAAATCTTTATCACAGACCTCTCTCTTAAGCTAGAGACCCTGAATATCTAAATCCAGACTTCCTTCCCTCCTCCTCCCTCTCCCTTTTATTCTTCTAATTCAATCAAGGCCCAACTCCTATGTATCTCTCCATCACCTAAGTCACTTAGCTTAACTACTTTTCAATTTAATGTCATAAAGTCACTCAGAAATATCTTATCTTACACTCCTCTAATGCACATGCTACACTGCTGTCAAGCGATTTCACATTTTTATTTAAAATTCTTCAGTGGGTCTTACATTGCTCTTGGATAACCCTAAATTCTTTACCATGTCATACATGATTGATTCACCCTCTTCCCTTCCTTTTTTTAACTTAGCAGTGGCCACAGGACTGAAAAAGGTCAGTTTCCATTCCAATCCCAAAGAAAGGCAATTGCCAAAGAATGCTTAAACTCTCGCACAATTGAACTCATCTCACATGCTAGCAAAGTAATGCTTAAAATTCCCCAAGCAAGGTTGCAACAGTACATGCAATGGGAACTTCCGGATGTTCAAGCTCTATTTAGAAAAGGCAGAGGAACCAGAGAGCAAATTGCCAACATCTGCTGGATCATAGAAAAAGCAAGAGTTCCAGAAAAACATCTACTTCTGCTTTATTGTCCACGCCAAACTCTTTGATTGTATGGATCACAACAAAACTGTGGAAAATTCTTAAAGAGATGGGAATAGCAGACCACCTGACCTGCCTCCCAAGAAATCTGTATGCAGGTTAAGAAGCAACAGTTAGAATTGGACATGGAACAACAGACTGGTTCCAAACAGGGAAAGTAGTACGTCAAGGCTGTGTATTGTCACCCTGCTTGTTTAATTTCTATGCAGAGTACATCATGCTAAATGCAGGGCTGGATGAAGCACAAGCTGGAATCAAGATTGTCAGGAGAAATATCAATAACCTCAGATATGCACATGATACCACCCTTATGGCAGAAAACAAAGAGGAATTGAAGAGCCTCATGATCAAAGTGCAAGAGGACAGTGAAAAGCTGACTTAAAACTCCACATTCAAAAAATGAAGATCATGGCATCTGATCCCCTCACTTCCTGGCAAATAGATGGGGAAACAGTGCAAAGTGTGACAGATTTTATTTTCTTGGGCTTCAAAATCACTGCAGATGGTGACTACAGCCATGAAACTAAGAAGTTAGCTCCTTGGAAGAAAAGCTATGACCAACCTAGACAGCATATTAAAAAGCAGAAACATTACTTTGCCAACAAAGGTCCGTCTAGTCAAAGCTATGGTTTTTCCAGTAGTCATTTTATGAATGTGAGAGTTACACCAAAAAGAAAGTGAGTGCCAAAGAATTGATGCTTTTGAACTGTGGTGATGGAGAAGACTCTTGAGAGTCCCTTGGACTGCAAGGAGATCTAATCAGTCCATCCTAAAGGAAATCAGTCCTGAATATTCATTGGAAGGACTGATGCTGAATCTCCAATACTTTGGCCACCTGATGCAAATAACTGACTCACCGGAGAAGACCCTGATGCTGGGAAAGATTGAAGGCTGGAGAAGAAAGGGACCATGGAGGGTAAGATGGTTGTATGGCACTACCAACTCGATAGACATGAGTTTGAGCAAACTCAGGGAGTTGGTGATGGAATGGAAAGCTGTGTTGTAGTCCACTAGGTCGCAAAAAGTAGGACATGACTGACTGAACTGATACTTCCCTTCCTAATATCTATCCTTATTTCTGAGCAATTTCCTTTCCATTCATTCTACTAAACATTTAGATAATCTCTTAGAGGCAACTTTTGTGTGAGTGCATACGCATGTATTAGGTCATCAAAGCAAAACTTCTCATGGATTTTAACAAATAAAAAATTGAAAGCCATTACCCTAGGGAATTCTATCAGAATGTGTATTTAAAGGTCCTCCTCACTCACATTGACTTCAATGCCCCAAATCTTCATTAATAAAAGTGACATTGAGGTCTGTTAAAAAGCTGTGAATGAAATGTAACTTGTAGTGTTTCAGATTTATAAGCTTGCCAAACCAAGTTACTGAATGGCATTATTTTCTTCTTGATAGCTGATGTGTGGAAATTAATTTTTTACTTTAAGTGAAGATGGCAAAGCTAAAGAGTGAAAAATTATCAGTACAAGAAGCAGGATACTAATCAGAAACAAAAAATCTAGGTTAGTCTGCTAATGGCGTTTTGGAGGAAATATTATTACACGAATTATTTCAATTGATTTTAATTTTCAAAGCACATTTAAGAATAATCTAAAATCAGAAGTCAAACAAATTTGTTGCAATTGGTAAACTGATAATGTCTTCTATTTTTGTTCCTGGAGGCATCTGCTTTTATTTCAGGTTTGTTGGGACTGGAATGGAGACCTGCCTATACCAAGTTAATGACGTCTTTTTCAACCCCCATTCTTCTTCATCCTGACCTACGTCAAGCATACACTTATGCTCTTAATCCTATTCTTTTACTGTGGCTACATTCTAAAAATAAACCTTAGTTATGCCAAGACAGACATAATGAAAATGATTTCTTTTCAATATGTATTTTAAGGGTAAAAAACCCCTAACTCTATTGCCAATTCTAGTACTACCTCCTTACACACTGTAAGAAGCTTTACAGGGAAAACTGAAAATAAAGTCATAACTAAAATAGCACTTGGATCTAATGATTTTCTAAAGGCCACTAATTTAACAATATAACAAACTACGTATTTTTGCTTCTTTGCTTTAAAGAGAATCAACTTAGCAATACTGCAGAAAGAAAAAAAGAGCACAGAGAAAACATAGCCATAATCAGATCTGGCCCAGATTCTCCTTGACTTTTTGTGTAACTTTATGCCATTTAGCAGTTTCAATTCCTTCATATGCAAGATGATACATTTCTACCACCTCCATCACAAAAATGATGTGTGGTGATTAATGAGCTAATGCCTATAATACAATTTGAAGCTCTAGCATGAAGACACTATAAATAAAAACACTTTCCAACAAATCTGCATGAAATAATTTTCAAAAAAAAAAATTTAAAGGAAGGCTACAAGTGACTATATGTTAATGATATATATTATTGGGTTGGCCAAAAAGGTTGTTTGGGTTTTTCCATATGACAGTACAGAAAATTTGAATGAACGTTTTGGCCGACCCAATACTACACTGACTGGCTCTTCTCATTATTTCACAAGAGGTGAGATAAAATTTAACAACTGACACAGGTTATTATATATACTGTGACAAATGCTATAAAATAAAGTGCAGAGTGGTACATGAAATCTACATGGTGAGAGATGAAGGAAGGAGGTAGGTGTTTTCACTTGTTATCTCCTTTTATCTTTTTTTAAAATTTTCAGTTGAGTTCAATCACTCAGTCGTATCTGACTCTTTGTGACTCCATGGACTGCAGCACATCAGGCCTCCCTGTCCATCACCAACTCCCAGAGTTTACTCAAACTCAAGTCCATTAAGTTGGTGATGCCATCCAACCATCTCATCCTCTGTCGCCCCCTTCTCCTCCCACCTTCAATCTTTCCCAGCATCAGAGTCTTTTCAAATGAGTCAGCTCTTCACATCAGGTGGCCAAAGTACTGGAGTTTCAGCTTCAACATTAGTCCTTCCAATGAACATTCAGGACTGATTTCCTTTAGGATGGACTGGTTGGATCTCCTTGCAGTCCAAGGGACTCTCAATGAGAGTCTTCTCCAATACTACGGTTCAAAAGCATCAATTCTTCAGTGCTCAGCTTTCTTTATAGTCTAACTCTCACATCCATACATGACTACTGGAAAAACCATAGCCCTGACTAGATGGATCTTTGTTGGCAAAGTAATGTCTCTGCTTTTTAACATGCTGTTTTAAATTTTATTTTTATTTATTTATTTGTCTGCACTGGGTCTTAGCTGAGGCAAGTGGGATCTAGCTCTCTGACCAGGGATCAAACCCAATTCCCCTGCATTGGCAGTGAGGAGGCTCAGTCACTGGACCACCAGGAAGTCCCTCCCTTAATCTTAACAATACTTTTCTCAGAATATCATCTTTCTATATATGAAGAATTCAGGGCTTCAGGTTGTTATGTCAATCAACTTGTCCAAGTTCATCCTTTTATTAAATGGGAGAGCCAGGAACACAGTTTTAACTTAACACTATATTCTGTCCACTCTTCCAAGATTATGTGCATGGTCAAGGCCCTCACTGCATATCTCACATTTCCACTTATTCTCCCCTTCTGAAAGGTCAAAACTGCCTCATTCGATTCCCCCTTACCACTCTCTATTGTCTCTTTAAAAGTATTTATCACTTTCTAACATATTAGATATTTATTATGCATATTGTGAATAATCCTCTGCTAGGTGGTAAGCTCTAGGAAGTTAGGGAATCTTTGCTAGTTTTGTTTACATATGCACCTCCTCAAACCTGGAACGGTGACTGACACTCAGTAGAAACTGGCCCATTCTTCCTTTCCCTTTTTTCATCTTTAACTGTATGAGGATGTGTTTAACCATTTTCACCTTTAATTCCTGGGAAAACAAATAAGGATCATAAGTATTATTTAAAGTATTCTAGTCAGAATAAAAAGAGATGACAAGACACATTAAACTGTAAAATGTAGAGATGCAGATGATGAAAGATTAGTACCTGAGTACCTGATCATTTTCAGTGATGTTTTAGATGATGAATGTGAGGCAAACATGAATAAAAAGGAATCAGAGTACTCTAAAAGCAGTAGTTCTCAAACCTTTTATTAAAATCCAGTCAAATTTTTAAAAAAAGTTGGAATGACAAGAGTTATCAAATTTTAATTTTCCCACAAAATGATGTTACAAAGTAAATATAATCTACTATCACTATAATTTCACAAGAGCACATTAACATAAAAATAATTTCAGTATAAAGGGTAGTCATTTTTATTAAGTAAATTTAGATTCACAAATATTTCATTATATAAAAACAGCTCCACATGTATTTAACAGCTAAATGTGAAAAAGTAAAACTTTTACAACAAACTATAACAATCTTTACAATCTCAAGAGACTTCCTTTACAGAGAAAAAGTACCATCATGAGAGAATAAATTTGCCATTAAAATTAAGAATGTCTAGTCATCAAGATACCATATTTAAAATGAAAAGGCATTGTAAAGTCTAGAAAATATTTCTAAATCCTACTAAGTACTATTATCCTAAATACATAAAAAGTACTTACAAATCAATAAAATAATCTCAAAGAAAAACAGAATAGGCAATTCATAGAAGACGAATATGAATCGCTGAAAACCAAGTTAAAGTGTTCTTAACTACACAACTAACTGGGGAAGATATATATGAAAATTACAATGAGCTAACATTTCATATTCCTTAGAATGCCAAAATTTAAGAAGTCTTAAGTATTTGGAATAGTGAATTTAACTCAGATGACCATTGTATCTACTACTATGGGCAGGAATCCCTTAGAAGAAATGGAGTAGCCATCATAGTCAACAAAAGAGTCCGAAATGCAGCAGTTGAATGCAATCTCAAAAATGATAGAATGATCTTTGTTCGTTTGTTTCCAAGGCAAACTATTCAATATCACGGTAATCCAAGTCTAAGCCCCAACCAGTAATGCTGAAGAAGCTGAAGCTGAACGGTTCTATGAAGACCTATAACACCTTCTAGAACTAACATCTCCAAAAGATGTCCTTTTCATTACAGGGACTGGAAAAGTAGGAAGTCAAGAAATACCTGGAGTAACAGCCAAATTTGGCCTTGGAGTACAGAATGAGGCAGGGCAAAGGCTAACAGAGATTTGCCAAGAGAAAGCACTGGTCATAGCAAACACCCTCTTCCAACAACATAAGAGAAGACTTTACACATGGACATCACCAGATGGTCAACACCGAAATCGTATTGATTATATTCTTTGCAGCCAAAATGGAGAAGCTCTATACAGTTAGCAAGAACAAGACCAGGAGTTGACTGTGGCTCATTCATGAACTCCTTATTAACCAAATTCAGACTTAAATTGAAGAAAGTGGGGAAAACCACTAGACCATTCATGTATGATCTAAATCAAATCCCTTATGATTATATGGTGGAAGTAAGAAATAGATTTAAGGACCAGATCTGATAGAGTGCCTGATGAACTATGGACGGAGGTTTGTGACATTGTACAGGAGACAGAATTCAAGACCATCCCCAAGAAAAAGAAATGCAAAAAAGCAAAATGGCTGTCTGGGGAGGCCTTACAAATAGCTATGAAAAGAAAAGAAGTGAAAAGCAAAGGAGAAAAGGAAAGATATACCTATTTGAATGCAGAGTTCCAAAGAATAGCAAGAATAGATAAGAAAGCCTTCCTCAGTGATCAATGCAAAGAAATAGAGGAAAACAATAGGTTAGGGAAGACTAGAGATCTCTTCAAGAAAATCAGAGATACCAAGGGAACATTTAATGCAAAGATGGGCTCAATGAAGGACAGAAATGGTATGAACCTAAAAGAAGCAGAAGATATTAAG
This sequence comes from Oreotragus oreotragus, assembly GCA_006410675.1. Taxonomy (NCBI): domain Eukaryota; kingdom Metazoa; phylum Chordata; class Mammalia; order Artiodactyla; family Bovidae; genus Oreotragus; species Oreotragus oreotragus. Next base: position 602,134 of record SJYX01010114.1, on the reverse strand, counting down.
AAGAGATGGCAAGAATACATAGAACTATACAAAAAAGATCTTCACGACACAGATAATCACGATGGTGTGATCACTCACCTAGAACCAGACATCCTGGAATGTGAAGTCAAGGAGGCCTTAGGAAGTATCACTACAAACAAAGTTAGGGGTGGTGATGGAATTCCAGTTGAGCTGTTTCAAATCCTGAAAGACGATGCTGTGAAAGTGCTGCACTCAACATGTCAGCAAATTTGGAAAACTCAGCAGTGGCCACAGGATTGGAAAAGGTCAGTTTTCATTCCAATCCCAAAGAAAGGCAATGCCAAAGAATGCTCAAACTACCACATAATTGCACTCATCTAACACGCTAGTAAAGTAATGCTCAAAATTCTCCAAGCCAGGCTTCAGCAATATGTGAACCATGAAATCGAGATGTTCAAGCTGGTTTTAGAAAAGGCAGAGGAACCAGAGATCAAATTGCCAACATTCACTGGATTATCGAAAAAGCAAGAGAGTGCCAGAAAACATGTATTGCTGCTTTATTGACTATACCAAAGCCTTTGACTGTGTGGATCACAACAAACTGGAAAATTCTGAAAGAGATGGGAATACCAGCCCACCTGACCTGCCTCTTGAGAAACCTGTATGCAGGTCAGGAAGCAACAGTTAGAACTGGACATGGAACAACAGACTGGTTCCAACTAGGAAAAGGAGTACATCAAGGCTGTATATTGTTACCCTGCTTGTTTAACTTATATGTAAAGTACATCCTGTGAAATCCTGGGCTGGAGGAAGCACAAGCTGGAATCAAGATTGCTGGGAGAAATATCAATAACCTCAGATATGCAGATGACATAAGGGTGGGAGAAAGTGAAGAACTAAAGAGGTTCTTGATGAAAATGAAAGAGGAGAGTGAAAAAGTTGGCTTAAAGCTCAACATTCAGAAAACTAAGATCATGGCATCCGGTCCCATCAGTTCATGGCAAACAGATGGGGAAACAGTGGAAACGGTGAGAGACTATTTTTTGGGGCTCCCAAATCACTGCAGATGGTGATTGCATGTATGAAATTAAAAGATGTTTACTCCTTGGGAGGAAAGTTATAACCAACCTAGCTAGCATATTAAAAAGCAGAGACATTACTTTGCCAACAAAGGCCCATCTAGTCAAGGCTATGGTTTTTCCAGTGGTCATGAATGGATGTGAGAGTTGGAGTATAAAGAAGGCTGAGTGCTGAAGAATTGATGCTTTTGAACTGTGGTGTTGAAGACTCTTGAGAGTCTCTTGGACTCCAAGGAGATCCAACCAGTCCATCTTAAAGGAAATCAGTCCTGGGTGTTCACTGGAAGGACTGATGCTTAAGCTCCAATACTTTGGCCACCTGATGCGAAGAGCAGACTCATTTGAAAAGACCCTGATGCTGGGAAAGATTGAAGGCAGGAGGAGAAGGGGCTATCGGAGGATGAGATGGTTAGATGGCATCACCAACTCCATGGTCATGAGTCTGGGTAAACTCCGCGAGTTGGTGATGGACAGGGAGGCCTGGCGTGCTGCGGTTCATGGGGTTGCAAAGAGTCTAATACAACTGAGTGACTGAACTGAAGTATATGGAAGGTGGAGACAGACCCTTTCATTCATTACTGACATACTCTGGAGAGAAAAATGATTGTATCTAATGCAGGCGAAGCAGCTCCTATCCTGTGTTCCAGCAGTCTAATACTATTGATAGATTCATATTCCAGGGCAATCTTTCTCAATAATGGCTTTTTAGTTGTAACAAATGGGGGGCACTACTGAATAGATGCTAGGGACACGTACGCACTCGTGGTATGTAAAGATAATGCTGCCCCATGTCCAATGACTTCTGAACATTCTGCTGGACACTCATTTAAGGGACCAGAAGGAAAAACTAAGGTCAGATATTAATAAATAGGACTTAACACAAAGTATAGTTGCATTGTTTTAACAAAAATTAAGATGTAAAAGAGTGCAACCCCTGTTTAAAGACAGAAGACTGCATTTTTTTGTTCAAACTTTACTGAAATTATAGTTATTTCAGAAACTTATCAAATCAAATCCCTCTATCAGTATTCCAGTGACCAACTCAACACATCTGTTTAATCTGCTTTAGCAGCTGTCCTAGTCAAGGTGATCCCATCTGTTCAAAGTATCTGACTACTATTATTTCTTCTAGCAGTGCTTCTTAGACTTCTAGGTACACTCAGTTCACGCGGGAATCCTGTTAATATTCAGTAGCTTAGTTATTAGGGTAGGACCTGAGGTTCTGATTTCTAACCGACCCCTAGAATTCTGTTTTTGGTCTATTATCACACTCGGTAGCAAGATTACAATGTGATTGAACCTGAGCATTTCACAGTGCAATACATTGCTTTGTTATAAATTCTTTATTTTAGTAAGCATATTACTTTATTTAAAATACCAACTGAAGTTTACTATTATGAATTTCATGTAGGACTGTATTGGGGAGGTTGTAAAATATTTCTATAAAAATGAGATATAGGTTCAAGAGCCACTCTGGAGGAAGTCTTCCACTTTACCTAAATAAACATACAAGAATATTCCCTACACCGTGCTTAATAAGAAAACAACTGGAAACCACTAAAATCACTAACAGAAACTTGATATAGTTACATAATAAAACACATACCAAATGACAGTAATAATTAACTAGAGCTACCTGAATCAGCACAGATAAATCTTGGCTTGTTCAGTGAAGAAAGCAAGTTACAGATATAAAAAACATACTTCAACAGTCTTAAAGCAATAAAAGAAAAACCATATAATGTTCATGGATATAAAGGAATGTAGTAATGTATAAACACATGGATAGGAAGGATGCATGTCAATTTGGGGTTTGTGGTTGGCAGTATGGAAATAGGATTTAAGAGGGGTACCAAGTATAGGGGAAGCTTTGTTTTGTAGTTATAACTTTCCAACTGGGTAATGAGTGCATGAATATTCATTATGTTATAAGTTAACAATACTTCTATTACTATCTTTTTTCTCACTTCACCTGAATTGGCAAAAAGTTCCTAGACAGAAGTTTGGAAAACACTGCTCCAAAGGAAAGGATTCAGAATGAGAAGTCAGAAGACCCAGATTCAAGTCTCAGTTCTGGTTCTTACAAATTGTGTAGCTTTAGACAATTCAAATAATTAAACTTCTCTAGGCTTCACTTCATTTGTAATAAAGTCATAAAGCATCATTTTTCCTCTCCAACTCAGAAAGCTGGGTTTGAGAAGCATATTGGTATGTGAGAAATCTTTAACAGCATAGGAAAAATAGGAGTAATTTTTGAGAATTAAGAGCAAAACCTTGGATTATAGTAGAAATAAAATTTATCAGTAAATAAACCAACCAACTCAATCTATCACTCTACTTTCTTGTCATCACTGATTCTAAAGATATGACACCAAATGATATATTCTTAATATTGGAGAAAATTAGAGTTTATCATGCCGAAGTGACAGCATATGGATAGAGTTTCCCTATTATAATTACATTTATCCTAATTCTTCACCAAGGAACTGAAATTCATAATACGGAAACAAACTTAGAGAATTGCATTAAAAAGTACTGTCAATGTCACATAACCAGAAGAACTGTTGGTTCTCACTGCCCTTTCTACACAGTGAGCAGGTAGCACATTTTATTAGCCCTATATCACAGATGGAGAAACTGACTCAGATGTGAGATAGCATGCCTGGAGTTGTAGACCAATTCAGTGACAAAACTTGGAACAGGCACAGCCTAGTTCTTCTGTGTTCATTAAATTGCCCAAAACATTACATTGCCATGATGCTTTATGGTAATTCTCCTTGCCAAAGGAAATAGAATATTCTGTCAGAGGTCATACACATTTCAAAACAGGCAAAGATACTCAAGGAGCAAGCCACTGATCAACTACAGTACTGCACAGCAAGAGACAAAATTAAAACTGCCTAGCCTGCTAAAAATCTAATCCTATCCTTGCCAATTAACCTTATTAATACTAGAGTAGGAGAAAAGAGAGGTCAAAATATGGGTGAGGGTGCTATTTATTTCCTCCTGGATCTCAAGTAATATAGTAATTATTGCCCAACAGGGACCTTATTTCTTTTTAAAGTTGAAGCATGGCTATCTCCACCGCTCTTCTCTTAAGTTACCCTCCACCCCTACTTCCAACAAGCAAAGAACTGGGTACCCAATTAGAACACTGTCAATTATGATAATTACCAAAATATTGGCTATGATTAGATATTAGATAAATCATCCAAATGAGTTTATGCTATAAACATATGAGACAAACTCTTTACCAAAAAAAGCTCATCATATTATGTCTTCTTGTTAATGTAAACAGACGAATGCTATTACAACATGTACCTGGCTTTTTACTCAGATTCATTAGGTAGTTTTAAACGCGGACACAAGAACTCCAAAATTCTTTTTACTTATTGGAGCCTTAAAAAAAAAATCAATGAACTATCCTGCGGATCAAGAACTGTATATTACAAAAAAACTATTAAACATGAATACCTTTTCATAAGCTATGAGCAAAAAATTAAAGGTCACCTTCCCTGCATTCCGTTACTCACTCTTCTGCTTAACAAATACAGTTCACACCGACTTTGATAAATCAACGTGTCGTTTTAGAAAGTTGTGTCCTGGCATTGGCAGAAATCACCATGGATCAAAGCTCTGAACATTTCTTAAAAAAAAAAAAAAAAAAAAAGCCAGGGTTAAACTCTCTTCTTTAAAACACCTCTTCACAACAATACAACCTAACTTGACAGAACTTTTCGTTTCAGGGTTCAAAAAAATTCCAATAAAACACTAATTTTTCAATTCAAAAAGAATTCCTGGTGAGCTTATCCTAGAGTTCGAGTGAAGCTCGATCATCGAGAGAAAAAGACCCTAGAACGGCCGGACCAGAACACACAAATCACCAAGGACCCGGCATGATTCGATCTAAAAATGAAAGCTGGTACATTCGAGGACATTCAGGAGACAATTTTCAGGCGACGCGAATTTCACAATGAGCGAGGGTGGGAATGTGAACCTGACCCATCTTTCCGTCCATAGGGAGAAGAGCAAAAGATGAAATGAGACTTCTCTGCAAGGAGGACCCAAAACCTTCCCCAATCGATCTGTCCGTCCCTCTCCCGCCCTCCGACTCCCGCAGCCTCATCGACCGCAGACTTTCCTACCTCTCCCCTTCACCGAACCAACAGACAATCTTCTCAAAATCCCAGACCCGATCGGGAGTGGCTTCTCTGCCTTTCCCAGCGCCTAGAGGAATCCCGGTCGCCAACAACAAAGACGCCTCCCGTTCCCCTCCCCCCGCCCGGCCCCGGCTCGTCCCTCCCGCGCTGCGTCTCCCGGCCCAGCGCCCCCTCCTCCAGGCTGGCCGCAGCGCCCGGGCCCCCACCTCCCCGCCGCGGCCCCACGCACCTGCACCTGAGGGCCGCAGCCAAGGCGTCAGGCTGAAAGGGCCGGGAGAGAACCTCTGCCGCCGCGCTGTCCTCTACGAGGCGCGATCCACGCTGCCGCTGCCGGACTCTTCCCGCCTGCGGGCGGGCCCGGCCGAGAAGCCGGGAACGAGGGCTGCAGCCCCCTGCGCAGGGACGTGGAAGGACGGCGGCGCCCGAGGGGGCCGGCTTAACCTCCTGAGTCTCGCCTCGCGCCGACTCCGTTCCTCCACACGGGCTCGTGTTCTGCTGACTAACGGCCCCGGCGCGAGGCGCTGGAGCGGCCGCCTCCGCCGCCGCGGTCGGCTGTTCTTGGGCCTCACGTCCCGCGCGGCCGTGGTCGCAGCTGCCGCAGCCGCCGCCACCTCCCTTTCTGGCACTGCAGACACCACCTAGACCCAGCCAGATCTTTCTCTAATTCTCTTTTCTTCGCTCCCCTACAGCCTGATGGCCGCGGGACTCGCTCTCGTGGCGGGAGGCTGGAAGGGAAAACCTGGGGTTTGCGGAGAGCTCACGAAGCCAGGAGCTGGTCACTGACTGTAGGAAGATG
>SJYX01010114.1:569796-593016 GCA_006410675.1 Oreotragus oreotragus | reverse complement strand
GGAGGCGGGGATTGCGGAAAAGGAGAGCCAATAAAAGCAAGGCCTCCCCGCCCCTCGACTTTGATGGACTGCCACATTCGGACCAATGGGGGAATTCTCGCTTCGAAGAAAGCGGGATTTTTACGCCGGGTTTGAGAGAAAGAGGCTGCGCGAAGGGGGAAGGATCGAGACTGGGCGGTTTTAAAAGGGCCTTGCGGGCGCAGGGAGGCCTGAGGGTGTTCTTTGACCTCCGCGAGTAGTCACGTGGGTATGCCGGGGGCGGGCACAGAAAGGCTGGTTAAGTTCCTTCCGGGTCAGTGGTAGAAGCGTGAGCTCGGTGGGATAGTTCCTCGCAACTTATTCTTCCCTGCATGTTCCTTGTCCCAGAGCGAGGCGATTGTCGTTTCGGCGATGAGCTCACAGAAAGGGAACGTGACTCGTTCCAGGCCTCAGAGGCACCAGAATACTTTTAGCTTCAAAAATGACAAGTTTGATAAGAGTGTTCAGACCAAGGTAGGAACCTGCCTGTTGCACTAAATCTGACTCCAGGGAGGAATGGTTCAGTGGAGGGGAGAGAAGGAGGAGTTGGCGAAGGCAAATGTGGACCGCAGCCCAGAGTTTTGGCTGCACTGCAGCCCTTTCTAAAATGATATTCCCACGTCCTTTCTTTGACCTGCATGTGTTGTCTCCTCGTAAATATTTATATTTGGCAGTCAACATTTAACTAATTGTATAGAGTGAACGGGACCCTCATCAAATCTAAAATGCAATGGGAAAATCGCGTCGTTGAACGTTCCCATCTGGATTACATATTTGCAGTAGGAAAACGAGGTTTATGGCGCGAGTGTCTTTTTCAAAGGTTGCACTAAGTCTTTGCAGTCACTATTTCTTTTTGGAAAACCCCAGGCCCATAGGTTTGTAGGGAGAGTGTCAAAGTTCTTAAGCGCTCTTAGCCCCAGTATCTGCACCAACATAGAGGGCATTTCTCTCTCATTTGTAAGATTGTTTTGAAAATCAAATTATGTGATCAATGTAAAAATGCTCGTTTTGCTGTTTATATTTCTTTGGAAGATATCTTTAAGCTGGAAGCAAATTCAGACTGAATAGATAGCCAGAAGTCTTGGGTTATATGCACCTAATGATTTGCTGTTGAGTATTTCCCCCTCCTCCCTTAGCTGTAAGGAGTGAAGATAATCGAAGACAAGAACAGCTTGGGGGCAGCCTCCACTATATCGGGTAAACTTGATATTAACATAAACTGGAGCCCAGATTTGCTAGATGTATGGCTTAAGCAAGTTATGTAATACTTAGTGTCTTTTAGTCTTACTTTGATTACAAATGAGAAACCTGCCAGTATTATTGTGAAGTTAAAGTAAATCATGTATATGAATAATCTGGATCATAATTAGTGTCCGACAGGTGATTGATTTCTCAACATTAGCTGCTGCTGCTGCTGCCAAGTTGCTTCAGTCGTGTCCGACTCTGTGCGACCCCAGAGACGGCAGCCCACCAGACTCCCCCTTCCCTGGGATTCTCCAGGCGAGAACACTGGAGTGGGTTGCCATTTCCTTCTCCAGGGCATGAAAGTGAANTCTCAACATTAGCTGCTGCTGCTGCTGCCAAGTTGCTTCAGTCGTGTCCGACTCTGTGCGACCCCAGAGACGGCAGCCCACCAGACTCCCCCTTCCCTGGGATTCTCCAGGCGAGAACACTGGAGTGGGTTGCCATTTCCTTCTCCAGGGCATGAAAGTGAAAAGTGAAAGTGAAGTCGCTCAGTCGTGTCCGATTTTTAGCGACCCCATGGACTGCAGCCTACCAGGCTCCTCCCTCCATGGGATTTTCCAGGCAAGAGCACTGGAGTGGGGTGCCATTGCCTTCTCCCAACATTAGCTACAAAAGCAAAATGACTGTTTAGGGTACCCAGTGACTTCCTTTTCCTTTACTCTTTCTGTTTTCACTATACAGATACTTAAGGGGCATCTTTCATGTCCAAAGACCTATTACATGTGTATACAGTGTTCAGAAGAGTTGACTCTGCCTTCAAGGAATTTATGGTTTTCTGGGTCTTGGGACAATAAGCACAGAGATGTATAATTATAAATTCTGATGAAGGGAAGCACAGTTGAGTGAAGAGTAAGGGGTATTATTTTTGATTGGATGCTCAGAGGCCCTCTCCTTCCTCTTAATTTGGTTCAGATTCAGAAGGAAAACCTGGAGCAACATTTGGGAAGACTTTACCGAGTTTGTGCCTGTCATCAATAGGTAAAACAGAGTAAAAAGCTGTGCTGTTCCAAACAGATGTCTGTCTTGTCCTGTATTTTTACTCTAAGTTTTTGCACAAGCATTTACTTCTATTGTTTTTCATCAGGTGATAAAAATCAGTTTGTTTAATAAGTGAAAGTGTTAGTGGCTCAGTCGTGTCTGACTCTTTGCGACCACATTAGCCTGCCAGTCCATGGGATTCTCCAGGCAAGAAAACTGCAGTGCGTTGCCATTAGCTTCTCCAGGGGATCATCCTCATCCAGGGATTGAACCCAGGTCTTCTGCGTTGCAGGCTGATTCTTGACCATCTGAGCCACTAGGGAAGCCCTGTTTAACAAGTAGTGGCAATGTAGCTTTCTGTGCTTCTTGTCCTTGTAAGTGCAAGGCTTCTGCAACTTGTACTTCTTGTCCTAGCACTTCTTCCTAGATTTCCTGTACTGTTCATTGTGTGTTTTCTAGTAGTATCTAACAGCCTTGTCATTATGGTTTCAAATCTTTTCATGCATCTCAAGTGCAGTTGCTAAGTTTCATTCTGTTTATTACTTTTATCGTTCATTGCTTTGTCTCTATTAAATTGTGAGGAAGTCTCATTTGTACATTGATGGAACCACCAGGTGCTTTGTTATTGAAGGTGCTAACAAAAACAGCAAGAAATATTTTACTGAGAAAGGATCATTAGGCTGATTGTTCCTGTGTCTTACAGAAGTATAATAAGGAATGCCACTGCATTCATGGCAAATACTTGAACCAGCTATGTTCAGCTGTCGAAAGCCAGGATTTTGCTGTAAGCATCTGATGGTGTCTTCATTCCTGTGCTTTAGACCAGAAAGGTGTTTGACTCAGTGACATCTAACAAAGGAGTGCTAAGATGTGCATGGTTCTCTATGACTCTCCATGAAGGGTTGTAGTAACAACTGACTACTTTGTACCTCATTATTTTGTAGGAGTTTTGCAGGATAGTTCCCCTTCTCCTCTGCCAAATAGTTTATCAGGACTGAAATTAAAAGTTGGATGATGACATGTTTTATTGAAAAACAGCTCATAAATTTCAGACAGTATCCCCAAAAGACACAGATGGTAGCTGTCTTAAATATATTCTCAAAGAGGAGAGAAGCTTGGCATTCCAGATGCCAAACTTGAACCAATGAGTCAAAGTAAAAGAGATAGGTTTCAGCTCAACATAAGGTAATTGTCTAATAGTGATTAGCATGCACTAGAATTTTATAACCTCCCTTTCTCTGGGGTTATTAAAAGAAGCCTCTGTGGCCATTGGCCTGCAGTACCCTCTCGTGACTTGCAAAGGTGGGGTGGAAATGGGAGTAGTTTTGCATCTCTTCTAGTCACTTGGCACTAAAACATTGATTATATCAAGACAGGCTTGTGTCCCTACTGGAAAGGCACTGATGTGTAGTGGAAGGAATCTTGGACCAAGAAAACAGACCCACATTGTAGCTCCTGTTCTGTTTATTTTGCTTTGTGATTTAGACAGTTTACATACAGCTGTTAACCTATGCTACAGGAGCTGATATTATCTTTTGGGTTACCTTCCTCTCAGTTTCTATGGAGATGATTACAAAAAATATTTTTAAGAAATAGTGATACAAATATACACTAAGCATTAGTGTTGATAATTTATATGGACTTGCAGTTGCTCAAAGCATAAAAAGTTGATTAGAAATGTTTGTTGAAAAATATTGAAACACAGAAATGTGTAAAGTAAGTGAAAGTACCTTTTTCCAGGCCTATTCATCTTCAGATGTAGTCATTGTTAACAGTTTGATGTGTATGTTTTTAGACATCTAAACACAATATAGTACATATGAAATACAATACATTTCTCCTTTTTCATTTAGAAGATTGGGTATATCAGAACATAGAGATTAAGCTCTTTCTTTTTCAAAGGTTGTGTACTATTCTGTCATACATATGTAGAAGCTTAATTAGTTTTCTATTAATAAACTTTTGAGTTTTCAAATTTTCACTTTGACAAATGAAGCTGCAATGAAATTCTTGAATTCACGTTATTTGTTCCACATCATTTATATGGTACCAAACATTGTGGTAGATACTAGGGGTATAAGGTTGAGTGTAATATACAGCCAGGCCTCTAGTTGAAGCATGTAGTTTGGTGGGTAAGGTGACAGGCATTAAGTAATCTTTTGAGTATGTTAATATGATTGGAAGTAAGAGCTGTGAAGGAAAAGTCCAAGGGAACCTTGAGAGTGTCTAGCAGGAAGTCTTGATTAAGTTAGGGGGTTTAAGAAAGCTTCCCTGAGATCTGAAGGATGGATAGCATTTAACTGAGTGAAATGGGAAGAGCATGTATCATCTTCTTAAGGATGCTATTTGTTTCATACGTGCAGTCAACATTGTTTTTAATTAGCATGTTTGAAAGCCTTAGAACCCCAGGATCACATGATCTTATTGATGGGGCAGGAGTCAATTCTGTGGTCAATACTAGATCTCACTTTTACAGGGTAATAGTACCTGCAACGCAGGAGACCTGGGTTTGATGCCTGGATCAGGAAGATCCCCTGGAGAAGGAAATGGCAACCTTCTCCAGTATTCTTGGCTGGAGAATCCCATGGACAGAGGAGTCTAGCAGGTTACAGTCCATGGGGTCGCAAGAATCGGATATGACTTAGTGACTTAAACCACCAGTGTACATTCCTTAGACGTTTTGCAGTTTAAAAAAAGTGATTTAGCCAAAACTTGCTTGGCTGTGCACTTTGGTTTACATAACACCAGTTGCACTTGAATTAATTTGGGGGGAGAACACATTTAACATGAAGTAATTTGGGGCAGAAGAACACATCCCTTTCAGGAAACTCTTGTTATTACCTTGAAAAGGAAAAGGAAAATCTGAGGCTATATTCTGTAATTAGTTTTGGGAATGAAGTTTTGTTAATAATAGCTAATGCTTTGTACTTATGTGTGTTAGCAACTGTGAATACTTGATCTAGATTATCTAATTTGATCTTCAAAATAACCCTAAGACAGAGGCTACAATTTTCCTGTTTTTGCCTATTGGGAAATGAGTGCCCAAAGTTGTGTTACTAGTACGTGGCTATGCATTTATTAGGTAAGGTCTGTGCTGGGAGACCTCAAAGAACAGGTAAATCAAAAGCCCCTTTTTGTTTATGTGTGTTGGCTGTTGATTTTTAAGACTGTGTTTTTGTCTGTAATAGGGGCATTGTAGCATTAGATTAGGGTTGGAACAGAGATGAGCTTTAGTGCCACTGACCCTAAACACTGCCTGTTTGAAATGTTCCAGGGGATGCGTCTCTCCTCGCAAAGTGTTGCCGCTGGAGTGTCACATAACACAGGTATAGGCTGGTTGGATTGGAGTGGGTCGCATCTAGTCAGCCGGGGCTGTGGAGCAGGATAGGGCTCTTCTCACTCACTTTGTGTGAAAACAGATGCTAGTTCTGTCAGGTCCCTCAGCTTCTGGTCTAGACAGAAGTTTAAAGGTAATATGATTACATTTATGCAGCAGAATAGGATTCTGTGTTTACAAGCACCTTTATTCACAGTAGCCCAACAACAACAACAAAAAAGACAAATATCCTTCAACAAGAGAATAGATAAACAGATTGTGCCAATCATATAATGAAATACTACTTTGCTGTTTTTTTTTATAAAGCTACTGATACATGGCAGACATGTAGATAAGTCTCAGAAACATTGTGTGAAGGGAAAGAAGTTGGGTATTTCTCACATCTATAGAAATCTGAACAGTAGTTTGCCTTGGGTGGTGGGAGAATTGACTGGAAGGGGCTCAAGACAACTTCCTGTAGTGAAACATGAAGATCACAAAGCACTTATTAAAGCGCATTGAATTGAGCCTTTAAGGTCTGTGCATGATACATAAATTTTACATCAATTAAAAATAGATATTATAGCAAAATGACTGATTAACCACTCAAATATTGTAAAGTTCTGTTTTTGTTGTTTGCTTTTTTGTTTGGGCACATTGTAGAAACACTGCCTATTGTCAGTATTTTAAAAAAGAAAACTATTTTTTAACTTCTCTAGAAAGAAAACAAATGACAGGTTGACATTCTAACATACTGAATATCTTCAGGTCAGTTCAGTTCAGTTGCTCAGTCGTGTCCGACTCTTTGTGACCCCATGAATCGCAGCACGCCAGGCCTCCCTGTCCATCACCAACTCCCGGAGTTCCCTCAGACTCACATCCATCAAGTCAGTGATGCCATCCAGCCATCTCATCCTCTGTCGTCCCCTTCTCCTCCTGCCCCCAATCCCTCTCAGCATCAGAGTCTTTTCCAATGAGTCAGCTCTTTGCATGAGGTGGCCAAAGTACTAGAGTTTCAGCTTCAGCATCATTCCCTCCAAAGAAACTCCAGGGCTGATCTCCTTCAGAATGGACTGGTTGGATCTCCTTGCAGTCCAAGGGATGCTCAAGAGTCTTCTCCAGCACCACAGTTCAAAAGCATCAATTCTTTGGCGCTCAGTCTTCTTCACAGTCGAACTCTCACATCCATACATGACCACTGGAAAAACCATAGCCTTGACTAGGCGGACCTTTCTTGGCAAAGTAATGTCTCTGCTTTTGAATATGCTATCTAGGTTGGTCATAACTTTTCTTCCAAGGAGTAAGCATCTTTTAATTTCATGCCTGAATATCTTAGCTAACCACAAGTGAAAATAATTCTAGTAGTTGTCTTCTAATATTTTCCCATCTTGTAAGCTTTTGTTTACAAACTCCAGTCGTGACACTTAAGTATTGTCTCTCTCTAAGAGGAATTCAGATGATCATTACGAAGTGGATCTTCGGAATTCCCTGGTGGTCCAGTGGTTAGGACTCTGTGCTTGCAGTGCCGAGGGCCTGGATTTGATCCCTAGTTCAGGAACTAAGATCCCAAAAGCCATGTGGCGTGGCCAGAAATAAAAAACAAAAAACCAAACCAAAATTGACCTTGTTCATAAGATTACTAAATCTGGATCTTATTTAACAGGGTAGAGTCATAGTAATTTAGTTGGCCGTGATGCCTGCTCTGTAAAATAAGTGAATAAAACCTAAAGGGTACTAGTGGTAAGGCTCATTTTGTTCGGGGTAGCTTGGACTCAAGTGATATGGGATCTTTGTCTTATCTCCTCTAGCCCAAATATGCTGTGCTTTAGGAAATGGTCTCATATTGGTTTAGGTAATCTCTGGTGTGAGTAATTTTGGTATGAGAGATAAAGTGCCAGTATGAGAATAAATGTTATTTCCTAATCAATGGGTTTCAACAATTAAAGTTTAAAGAAGTGGTAGCCATTAAATAAATCTTTAGCTTGGCAGTGATTTCCATTATAGTTGTAAGGTAACCATCTTTGGCACTCTGGAGATCACCTGGGACTCCTTTTGATCTTTCTTCCAAATGGGAAATGTTCTTGGTGTATTCACAAATGCTGTCTATTACATGTTGTTTAGTTGCTGAGACGTTTCTGACTCTTTGTGACCCCATGAACTGCAGTGTGCCAGGGTTTCCTGTCCATTTACTTTCTCCCAGAGTTTGCTCAGACTCATGTCCATTGAGTCAATGATGCCGTCCAGCTGTCTCATCCTCTGTCACCTGCTTCTCCTCTTGCCCTCAGTCTTTCCCAGCATCAAGATCTTTTCCAAAGAGTTGGCTCTTTGAATCTGGTGACCAAAGTATTGTAGCTTCAGCATCAGTCCTTCCAATGAACATTCAGGACTGATCTCCTTTAGGATGGACAGGTTGGATCTCCTTGCAGTCCAAGGGACTCTGAAGAGTCCTCCAACACCACAGTTGAAAAGCATCAATTCTTCGGCGTTCAACTTTCTTCACAGTCCAACTCTCACATCCATACATGACCACTGGAAAAACCATAGCCTTGACTAGACGGACCTTTGTTGGCAAAGTGATGTCTCTGCGTGGATAGCATATTCAAAAGCAGTGGTTTTTCCAGTGGTCATGTGGTTTATCCAGTGGTCATGTATGGATGTGAGAGTTTGACTGTGAAGAAAGCTGAGCACTGAAGAATTGATGCTTTTGAACTGTGGTGTTGGAGAAGACTCTTGAGAGTCCCTTGGGCTGCAAGGAGATCCCACCAGTCCATTCTAAAGGAGATCAGCCCTGGGTGTTCTTTGGAAGGACTGATGCTGAAGCTGAAACTCCAGTACTTTGGCTACCTCATGTGAAGAGTTGACTCACTGGAAAAGACTCTGATGCTGGGAGAGAATGGGGGCAAGAGGAGAAGGGGTCACCAGAGGATGAGATGGCTGGATGGCATCACTGACTCAATGGACATGAGTTTGGGTGAACTCCAGGAGTTGGTAATGGATGGGGAGGCCTGGCGTGCTGCAGTTCTTGGGGTTGCAAAGAGTCGGACACGACTGAGCAACTGAACTGAACTAGGTTGAAGACATCTAAGAAACAGATGTCTTTTAATTTCATGGCTGCATCACCATCTACAGTGATTTTGGAGCCCAGGAAAATAAAACGTCACTCTTTCCACTTCTCCCCATCACTGGCCACAAAGTGATGGGACCAGATGCCATCATCTCAATTTTTTGAATGTTGAGTTTTAAGCCAACTTTTTCACTCTCCTCTTTTACCTCATCAAGAGGCTCTTTAGTTCCTCTTTGCTTTCTGTCATTAGTGGTATCATTGGCATATCTGAGGTTGTTATTTCTCCCGCAATCTTGATTCCAGTTTGTGATTCATCCAGTCTGGCATTTCACATGTTGTACTGTGCATAGAAGTTAAATAAACAGGATGACAATATACAGCCTTTATGTACTCCTTTCCCAATTTTGAACCAGTCTTGCTGCATGTCTAGTTCTAACTCTTGCTTCTTGACTCACATATAGGTTTCTCAGGAGGCAGGTAGGTGGTCTGGTATTCCCATCTTTTTAAGAATTTTCTACAGTTTGTTGTGATCCACACAGTCAAAGGCTGAAGTGTAGTCAATGAAGCAGAAGCAGATGTTATTCTGGAATTCCTTTGTTTTCTCTATGATCCAGCATGGATTTAAGTTAAAAGTATCCTTGCCCAATGGACTTCTTCTTATATTCAACATACTATTTCACTTGACAAGGTGATTTAATCTAAGATGTACTGAGCATTATAATATGTAGGAATATTGTACTAATTAAAAGTCTTTAAAATTTTTTTTAAAAGTCAGTGCTAGTGAGTATTCAGTATTTTGAATATTTTTAAGTACTGTGTTCTCTATCTTTTACACAAAATAATCTCATCCATGTTTGGAGATATTTCATTTACCTACAATTCCAAGGTGCTTACACTTGGGCAGGATCAATAAATCGATCCTACAAGTTCCTTAGTTTTAATGCCTGCTACAATATACTTTTTCTACATCAGATATGTTTTAGACATTTCATTTTATGCATAATAAATGACAACTAAAATTAATTTGTCTTGATTTGTTCTATGTGTTAAGGCATAGTACTGTACTCACTGTTGGATTATAAAATTTTGCAATTACATTGTCAACACTTGTTTTTGCTGCTGCTGCTAAGTCGCTTCAGTCGTTCTCTACATGAAGGTAAATACTACTGTGTTAGAAATACAGTATTCTCAGAATTATTCATCTAGGTAAATTAGTTCACCTGAGAGAGAGAGAGAAAGAGTCATAGTGTATATTAACTCTTCCCCAAATGGGGTCATTTTCTGTTTAGAAAAAAGCTGTGTAGTTGGAGTGTCGCCATTGGACAAAGAACCTCAGGGCTGAGAGTTACATACAGGCTGCTGCAGCACTCATTAGGTATTTGTTATTTTAAGCTGTAGGACTCTTTCCACACCTGCAGAAGTGTTACTGTGAGGTCACAGGCAAGTTTACAGAGAGCCGTGCTTATCCTCAGAACAACCCTGCTGTCAGCTCACTCCATCCTCAGTTGTTATTGGTCTTTTGCTCACCACTGACTTTTGTGAAAGGAAGAAATGAAATGAGAAGGGGATAAAGGAATAGCTAGCATGCCTAAAATTCCTTTCTGAAATTTTCCTTATCACTCCAGGGCAAATAGCATTTAAATATATTGAATGAATTAAATAAACATTCCTCTTTTCACCTTGTCTGTGTGTGCAAGGCCCTCTACATGATAGTAATTATCATTAGGATTCTTTAATTGCTAAGCAGAAAGGAAGTTTATTGAAAAGATACCAAACTGCTCTCATGAAGCTTAGAAAAGGTATTTATTAGTTTGTTTTGGTTGATTTTTTTAGTGATCAAGATTCCCAGGTTGGCCATTATTGCTGGGAAATTTTATACTCATTTGACTTTATGTGGATTCTTATTTGCAATCTTTGAACTTTTCAGTGCCCCGTTCCCTAACTATTCCAGTTTGCCTTCTGGAATTGATAGTTTACTATCATCGGAGACATAGTGCTGAAAATAAAATTTCTTTCACTTTCTTGCCCTGACTATTCCTGGGAACTCTGTTTCCCTGTAGTCTTTAAGTAACAATGCTTTTTCACCCTGCATCTTCAACCCATCATTTAGAACCCTTTTTCCCATTTACTTCTTCAGTTCAAGTTTTCCTTGCTCAAAACCTCACCTCTTGTGAAATACATGGCCTCAGACTGTTGATCTCCTCCAGATCTATCCTTACATCCTCTTTAGTATCTGGCCCTCAGCCTTTCCCCATTTTCCTGCTGTCATACTTAGTGATTGCTACAGTCACATGGATAATCAAACATCTTTTCTCTCAGTTTTTATATCCCCCACCTCAGAAATCTCCTCCCGTGTTCAAATATTAAACCATCATTACTGGCAACTGCTCCTCTTACAAACTTGAACAAACAACAGAAACTGACCATCATCTACTTATCTGGTTTACTTATTCCTCAAATAATTTTTTGAAGTTCCACTGGGTACTCACGTGCATTAACTTTTCCACTTTTCACTGTACCTCATCCTTGTCCTTTTCTCCCTCCTTATCCAGCATGGATACCATGTTCTATCCGTACAACTGCTTTTTTACATATACTTCACATCCCTTATTTTTCTTCTTTTCTGTGGTACTTGCCTGACAGAATGCTAACCTTGCTTAGATCCAGCTTTCTTTCCACCATTACATCTACCAAACTACCTGCATCTGTACCCATACACACCCCTTCCTGGTATAGTGGATGAAATGCCTAGGCCTCCCTGAGACTAGTCCCTTTACTTATACTCTGGAGCTCATTTATTCTTGCTTACCTTGTGATTTAAAAGGCTTAAGACTCCTCAGTTGTCCATGTTCTGTTGTGTCATTAGTCTTTCAATCTGTAATGGGTTAGGCCTGTTTGTTTGTTTTTAAATCCTCTTTAGATAGAATCCATGTTCTTTTCTAGCTGCACCCTATTTCTTTCTTCTTCTTTATAGGAAAGTTCTTGATCTCCATTTCTTTACCTCCCATTTTTTTTCAATCCCCATTTAAATAGTTTTTGCACACATGCGTGCTAAGTTGCTTCAGTTGTTTCCGACTCTTTGCAACCCTGTGGACCGTAGCCCTCCAGGCTCCTCTTTCCATGGGATTCTCCAGTCAAGAATACTGAAGTGGGTTGCCATGCCCTCCTTCAGGGGTCTTCCCAACCCAAGGATGGAACCTGTCTCTTATGTCTCCTGCCAATGCAGGAGAGTGCTTTACCGCTAGCACCACCTACACCATTGTGAAAACCACTCTTGTCAGGGTCATTGATCTCTGTGTTGTCAAATCCTTGTGATGCTCAGTACTCACCTCACTCACTTGACTGGCAGCATTTGCCTCTCTAGCATTCTCCTGAAATAATTTTTTTAGTTCAGTCCATGAGTCTAAATACCATCTTTATGGTGATGCCTTCCAGATTTGGAACTCCAGGCCAGCCTCTCTCCTGAGCTGCAGAGTTGTTGTATATTTAACTACCTCAGTTCAGTTCAGTTCAGTTCAGTTGCTCAGTCGTGTCTCACTCTTTGTGACCCCATGAATTGCAGCACGCCAGGCCTCCCTGTCCATCACCAACTCCCAGAGTTCACTCAAACTCACATCCATCAAGTCAGTGATGCCATCCAGCCATCTCATCCTCTGTCGTCGCCTTTTCCTCCTGCCCCCAATCCCTCCCAGCATCAGAGTCTTTTCCAGTGAGTCAACACTTCGCATGAGGTGGCCAAAGTACTGGAGTTTCAGCTTTAGCATCATTCCTTCCAAAGAAATCCAAGGGCTGATCTTCAGAATGTATTGGTTGGATCTCCTTGCAGTCCAAGGGACTCTCAAGAGTCTTCTCCAACACCATAGTTAAAAAGCATCAATTATTCGGCGCTCAGCTTTCTTCACAGTCCAACTCTCGCATCCATACATGACCACTGGAAAAACCATAGCCTTGACTAGACGGACCTTTGTTGGCAAAGTAATGTCTCTGCTTTTGAATATGCTATCTAGGTTGGTCATAACTCTCCTTCCAAGGAGTGTCTTTTAATTTCATGGCTGCAATCACCATCTACTTGACCTCTATTCTTGAAAATCAAGAAGCTTAAAATGACAAAGAAATAACTCAATTATTTTCTTGCTCAAACCTTTTCCTCCTTCTGTATTCCCCAACTCTTTTAACAGCTCCACTATTTACTGAGTTCCTCAAACCAAAATATAACAATTACCTTTGACTCTTGGCCTTTTTGTACATTCTGTGTTTCAGTTTGTCAGCAAAACTGTCAACTATTTAAATTATGTTTAACTTTTATAATCTTCTCATTACTTTTAGTTAAAGAGTATTATGATTGACTAAGACCTTTTTACCAGAAAGAATAGTCAAATAGACTGATTTCAAGCTGTGACTTAGAATTCTAGTACTGTCATTTTAGGCCATCATTCCTATAAGTGGATGCAGTCTGTTTTGGTTTTGATCATTTTACTTTGAAGAATAAAAATATTTTGAAGTGTATATATTGGATCGGAAAAAAAATTTGTCAGTTTTCAAATATATGATTTTGGGTTTTGGCCAAAGTTACGGGCATACGTGTGTGTGCTAAGTTGATTTAGTTGTATGTCACTCTCTGCAACCCTATGGACCACAGCCTGCCAAATTGCTCTGTCCATGAGATTCTCCAGGCAAGAGTACTGGAGTGGGTTGCCGTGACCTCCTCCAGGGGATCTTCCCGACCCAGGGATCAAACCTGCATCTCTTATGTCTCCTGCATTTGGTCAAAGGCATCAGTCTGTTATTCAAGATAGTGGAAGCTTGGTGTGTTAGGAAGACATTGATATTGGAGTCCAGAGATTTAGGTCAAATTCCCTAGTATTTACTTGTTCTGTAATCTTGGACAGATTTCTTAAGTAGTCAAGATTTTAGTGGGTTTAGTTATACTGAGAAAGTTAGGTAAGGTTTATTCAGTGTTTACCTCCCGTGATACCTGGCATGCAGTGTTAAGCATTCTGTAGATGCTAGTCCATTCCTTCAGCTTATATGATGTTCATCACGCTCACAAGCTACTCCTGCTCACATGCTACACCCTCATTTATGCACTTCCTGGCTAATCCCACTGGAATGTCTCCCTCTTTCCCTATGGCATTTATTGCCCTCATGACATATATGATGCATGTCTTAGTAGGTATTAGTATATATGTCTTGGCCTCTTTCTCTTACACATATATCACAAATGCCATCTATGTCTGGCAGGAGAGGCTCAAGTATTTTTTTAAACTACTAATGGTGTAATATGTATGTCTAGTAGCAGTTCGGTGCTGTGGGATGAAGGAATGGAAATCAAGTAGTTCTTACTGACATTTTGCAATTAATTGTTGGTCTTTGTTAATTCATCTGTCTTTATTGACATCTGTCTTATTGTTATATAGCAAGCATTTGCAAAAGATGAGTATGATATGAATCCTTCATTCAAGAATCTCAGACTAGTAACTACTCTAAAAGGTGAAAAAAGAGAAATATGGGGCATTTTCATTTATTAAACTTTTGTTGACATATAACATACAATGTATAGAAAATTGCAAAAATCATAACAGAATTAAATGAATTTTCACAGACTGAACACAGTCATATAGTCACCACTCAGAAGAGAATGTAACTGGCCCCTCCTAATCACTACAACTCTCTCCTCTAATAACGATTATTTTGATGAAGATATATTTTTGAATAACCTTAAAGTCATGGCTTTTGGAGTCAAAGAAGAGGTTATAGGTGCCCGGATAACCAGCCTTTCTTTACAGAAAGTGTAATGGGTGTAGGCAAGCATCCTGATGGATCATATTAACTACTTAAATATACAACAAGACTTCATATAATCCTTCTTTGAAATGTAAAAATTGGTGTGATTTGATTTTCCGAGTGATTGATTTAGTCCCTATAGGATTCCTGACTTCTAAAACTATCAAGAGTAAATTTGAACTTTCCTTTAGCTTTGGAGCTGATTATTTCAACCTCATCCTAAATCTCTTCCACTTGATCTGCTTCCTCATGAGGTTGAACTGCATTTTAAGAACTTTATGGTGGACATTATCTTAGATATTTTATCAGGTTCATTCCTAATTGGAATAGTTGTATCTATATTCTGAAGATAATATAATTCAAATTGTCCTTATGAAACTGAGTTGTAACATATTTTGTTTTTGTTTTGGCAAAGTTATATGTTATTAACAAAGAAATATTCTTGTAGGTGATAGAACTATGTATGTAGAATAATTTTCAGTAGTGGTTCATTGGTATTAGAATTCTGTTATAACTTGATGTTAAGCACACCTGTTTTGGAGGCCATTTTCAACAGGGATGTGAAAAACCAAGCTAAACTAGGGATTATTTTAAATGTTCGTTGTCCTTTAAAGATTTATATATTATTAAATGCTCCGCCCTGTCTTACCAGGTGGCTGACTTATTTGTTTTGACATTACTCATGTCCCTGAAGTCATCACATTGAGTAATATATTTGACATCATGGTATATACTTGCATATGTGAATAGTGTATATACCATCATTAGCCTTTATCACAAGACATTGTGGTAATATGATATCATGTTTCCTGTAAACGTGAATGCTTGTAGGACATACTTGTAGAATAGTCATGTGGGATAAGTTGTCATTTATCATCTATATAAAATGATATTAGGGTTACTTTTACACATGTGAGGCTTTTGCTCTAATTTAAACTCCTCATTATCGAAACATGGATGGTTCTTTGACCCTCATATGATGATTTCAAGGTCAACTGTTTCCTAGTATATTTAAATAAAAATCTCTGGTTTCTTGTGCTAGTTAATTCTAATCTTAGAGATTCTCTCGGGGCACCTTTATTAATGCCTTCATTCTCTACCCAGTAAGAAAAAAATCAGTCAAATTTTACTAAGGCTTCTAATTCAAAATGACTGACTGAAAGCATGCATTTATCTTTCTGTTTTTAAAAATGAAATGACAGAAAAAAATAAAGTTGCAACATTAGAAAAACTGAAAAAACAAAAAGAAATTTAAGATATAAAGTAGATGAGATTAGACTGATTCAACTAAACATTTTTTGAATCTTTGTTATAATACAGATGGAAGTCAACGTTTTTCCAGTAAAACTCTGGAACAGTGTCAGTATCAGAATTAATAAGATCTGTACCAATTTTTTTGCATCAGGTGGCTTTCTCTATCATTTACCTTCAATATAAGGTCAGAAGAGCAACTCTAAACTGGGGACATGCCGTGAAAGACAAAGTCAGAGCAATATTCTTGATCATTTCTGGTCTCAGAGCTTAACGAGGAATCCCTAGGCTTCGAGGCACTAAAGCTATCGAGCTGTTAAGTTTTTTCCTGTCAGCCAGAGGCAGAGATAGTATAACGTTTGCATTCCAGAACAGTAGCATTTCTCAGTTCTGCTCTCGTAACCCATTCTATATCTGTTTATTATACTAGAATAGTACTGTCCAGAACAACTTTCTATGATGGTAGAAATATCTCAGATCAGTTCTACCCAGTATGGTAGCCGTTAGCCACATGTACCTGTTGAGCATTTGAAATATGCCCAGTGGAACTAAGGAACCGAATTTTAATTAAAATTCCATTTTAATAGTTACATGTGGACAGTGGCTATCATATTGGGTAGTGCAGATCTAAACCCTCAGTTATAAATACGAGGAGACTCCTGAGAAGTGCTAAACTTTTTAGGAAAACCAAAACTATGAGATGTAGACTGGAAACCCTACCTCCTGTGCCTGGGTAACAAAGGTAATAGAGACGCAGAGGAGAACTTTGAAAAAGTGTAATTGCTATCCATCTTTATAATGACTCAGAAAGCCCTCAAAATCCATAAAACAAAGATAGATTGCTGCTAAAAACAGCAGCAGCAGCTGCAGAAGCCTATGACTTTTGTAAAAATGACAGTTGTGGTTACAGTATTGTAAACATCTTAATAAGATGGCTAAATAGCAGTATGGACAAGACTGAAGACTAAATTGGCAGTTTGAGAGATCAAGCCATTGGATCTTTCTAAAACCTAATATGAAAGGTCAAAATGATAAAAATTCTGAAATGAAATTTCAGATAAGGAGGATCAAGTTAGGGAAGCTACTATCTGAGTAAAAGAAGTCCAGAAGACAAGGAGGGTGAGGAAGAAATGTTAAAAAGTAATGGAAAAAAACACAGAAATTTTCCAAAGTTGACGAAACTCTTAGACCTTCAGATAGCAGAGCTCTAGACCTACCATGGTCATATTTTGGAACTCCCAGTCGTAGAAGTGCAAAGGAATTCCTACAGTGTTTCAAAGCGGGAGAAACAAGGTTACTCATAGAGCAACTGTGATCCTGTGGCTATCAGACTTCTCATCTGGTACTTGGGAAAAAAAAAAAAGGAAAAGGTATACAAAGTGTTACAAAGTATTTTAAATTAAGAATTATTATTATTTTTAAATATTTATTTATTTGGCTGCTCTGAGTCCTAGTTGCAGTATGTGAGGTCTAGCTCACTGACGAGGAATCAAACCTGGGCCCCCTGCCTTGGGAGCACTGAATCTTAGTCACTGGACCACCAGGGAAGTCCTGAATTAAGAGTTCTTCAGAGAGCTAAGCTATGGCTTGGAAATCAAGGCAAAAGAATCATCCAGACTAAAAGTCTGTCAAAAATACCTATATAGTAAGTAATGTACTCCAATGTATTAGGAGGATACGTGGTAGAAGAAACAGCGGTAAAAGGAGAACTTAGTAAAACTAAGTTAACTTTTCAGTAAACATTCAGTAACCATAAATACTGTTATATGTAAATCATAAAACAGAAGAGGTAAACTATTTGGAAGACAAAAATCTATACTCATTTCAGCCACACTTGGGAATTAAAAACAAAAGCAAGCTAAAAGTCTTGTCTTAGGGTGTTGGAAAAGCCATAGAGAAGGGAAATCAGTATCATTATTAAAGTCTAAAATGCCTGTTATTTGTTTGGTGTCTGTGCTAAACTACTGGAGATGAAAATAAACCTTGTTCTAGCCTTTATGGTGTTGATAGTGTAGCTGGAGAGTTAAGACCACTGTAAGAAGTAATAGCAAACTGGAAATTTTACTAGCAATTTTTGGAAGGGCTGAAAAATACGATCTGTGTGAATATCTGTAGATAATCTCTCCTGTTTCTGCTTGCAGTTGAACCCACTTCTGGTTCTAATACTCAACTGGTATAAGTACAAAGAAGGGATGAAAGAAGATGAGTTGCTGTTGTCTTAAATCAAGCCTGTGTGTCACATTAGACTTTGATCTGCAACCTTTTGAGGACTTAGTTTACAAGAGTAACAGTGGTCTTTGAAAGCATAAGATGTCTTTTTTGTAACACCTTTGCAAATTTGTCATGAGTAGTAGGGATATTTATCTCCCTCTCTGTCCTGTCGGGTTGAGACTGACTGAAACAATAGAGTTTTTGAATCTGCAAGACTACCAGTAAGCCTTGAATCTCTGATGACTCCCCCACCTCCCAGTCTGTGTGTGCTGTGTCCTAAGTCACTTCATTTGTGTCTGACTCTTTGCAACTCTATGGACCGTAACCTGCCAGCCTCCTCTGTCCATGGGATTCTCCAAGCAAGAATACTGGAGTGGGTTGCCATCCCCTCCTCCAGGGGATCTTCCTGATCGAGGGATTGAACCCACATCTCTTGTGTCTCCTGCATCTGCAAGCAGGTTCTTTACCACTGGTGCCACCTGGGAAGCCCCATCCCTCAGTCTAAATCCTTCCAAAAGCCAACTTTGAAGAAGCTTGCAGTTAATCTCTTATTTTAAACACTCTTTTAACTCTTAACAGTATATTGCTTCCTATTCAGATTTACGCCATGTCTCCAACTAGATTTGAAGCACTATGAGGAAAGAACTGTGTATTGGAAATCTTCTGAATCCTTGTGTTGCCTAGCACAGTACTGAGTAGACACTAGCTCGTACTTTTTTTCAAATTGTTCCTGTAGACAGCAGAGAGATGGTCATGATACATCCTGTACTTACTTCTAAGCTGTGATACATTTTATAATCTGACTGTTTGAAAGAGTCCTAAATTTGGAGTCAGGGCAACACAGGAGTAGACACCTCAGATTCCTCCCTGTGTGGCTGTGGAGTCACTCTGTTACCGTGGGTAAGTTGTATCAATGCTCTGTAAATTAGAATAACAATAAATAGCAATACCACTTTCTTCCTTCCACACAAGGCTGATGTGAGAATTAAATAAGAACTATAGGACAACTTTAGATTAAAAAAAAAACTATAGAGATAAAATGTAGTAGTGTTTTGTTGTAGGTGACTTGCATCTTCCATTTCAGAATATACTTTAATTTTAATCCCTTAGCTTGTTATACTCTTGTCATAAAAAATATCTGTCTTTTTAAGAATGAGAAAATGCTCTCAACTGAAGTTAGGTAAGTCACATGTGAATAGCCGGGCTAAACGAATCATGGCACAAACCTAATTTTTTCCTGATCTGACTTGACTCCTCAATCAATCGTTATCATGTACAATTGTTCTTATGACATTCTAATGTGACCAGAACAAGGCAGCTGTCTTTGAAGAAGTTAACTAGCTTCAGCATGGCAGTTGCCCTTGTGTCCTGTCCCCAAGTAAATGATGAACAATGCTGATTTATTTTAAAAGATAAAGTCATTTGGTTTGGGGCCACTGCCAGTTATTATGCTTAGAAGAGTTAAATCCATAAATTCCTAAAATATGCTATTAGAGGGAAATTAATACCATTATTCTTTTTTGTTTAATACATGTTAAACAATTGTTGGTTAGTAGTTTTGTCTCTTTTAAGATCACTAACTTGGGGCATACCATACTGGTTGGACAGGATCTCTAATTGTAACTGACTTTTAACGAGTGCTTATAAAAACACATGTGTTGCCTCATGACACTACACGATTGCTGATTGAGCGGGGTTTTTTGCATTCCAATTGCCTTGTACGTAGTTGGCCCATGTAGCACACTACTTAGTTTACCTTTTATTATTTAGGGTTCAGTGTATTGAGAATCTGTGAAGAACAAGGTAGAAAAGTAAATCCTCCTCTTTTAGAACATGGCTTAGCAAAGATAATATTTTCTTTCCTAAATGAATTTTTCTAACTTAGGAATTTTTTGTGCCTTTTAAACAAATGATATATAATACTGCAAGGTTCCTTAGGAACAAGCCAGCAGGTTTGGCCCTTTTTGCAAAACAATATGCCAGTGTTAGAATTTGAGTCAAAACATAGGGCAATTTTGTGCTTTTACTTTTTTTTTTTGCTTTACTATTTAGAAAACCTTGAATCGATATCCCCTTGTGAAAGAAGAAGACTGAAATTATCTTACGGGAGTTTATTTCCGTAGAAAAACTCAAGACGGAGACGACAGGACTAATTAATACACTGGAGCTCGTTTAGAGAATTAAGAGACTCGGAGTCCAAAGAGTAGACGTTTTACTTCTATTAATACGGACGGGGATCGGTGTCCTTATAAGATTCTTATCGTCGTCCCTCTTAAAAACATTTCCTAATCTCCACACCAATTATCTAAATACTATCGTCATAAAATACATTGATTATAAATCAAACGATAATAAAGATATTACTTTTGGTTTTTTCTGGACAAAATATCATTTGGTGTATCTATTTATTGAAAAGGACTTCGTACGAAAACAGATCTGTGGACTGGTTTCATGTCTGTATAGGGTATCTATATTTTAGTGAGTTCCTGAACGCATTCGTTTTCTTGTAACTGGTCTTGACATTTGTCGGTTCGTCCCTCAATTTACTCATATCGTCTAAAGAACTCTTCTATCTTTATGTACATAAATCGAGACAGAGAACCTCTTCCGTTACCGTGGGGTGAGGTCATGAAAACGGACCTTTTAGGGTACCTACCTCCTGGACCATCCGACGTCAGACACCCCAGCGACTCTCAACCTGTGCTGAGTCACTGAAGTGAAAATGAAAAGTGAAAGTACGTAACCTCTTCCTTTACCGTTGGGTGAGGTCACAAGAACGGACCTCTTAGGGTCCCTGCCGCCTCGGACCACCCGACGGCAGATACCCCAGCGTGTCTCAGCCTGTGCTGACTTCGCTGAATCGTCGTCGTCTAGCAGCAGCAGCAGCAGCAGCTCTGTCTCTAGTTCCGATAGAGACGTCCTCTGTTGGAAAAGAATGTATCAGGATCTCTTTTCCCTGTCCTTCCCCAAAATGCTCCTTACTTTCCTGTTTTAAGTTTTATTATTTTCTGTATTTGATGATGAGATTAACATGGGGATGTGAATAATGGCGGGAGAAACAAAAGTTGATAATCACTGATCTAGAAATTACTCAGATTTCCCAGCATGTTCCTAATATTAGATTCCGTAGCTAACTGAGATTTAGTCTGATGTTTAAATTTTATTAATACCTAAGGCAGGTTTAGAACACAAGGAAGAGCGAAGAAGAATTTCCCAGCTTTCAGCATGTTTAGATCTGGCCTAAATTCCAGAGACAGCAATAAAGGCCAGAAACTATTTCTATAAATTCTATTTCTCCTGACCATGAGGAAGTCAGAGTAGAAAACAGATGCTACAGGGTCTTAGCAGTGTGAACCATGTCTGAATTAAGAGACTTTAAACATGCAGACAGAATCTAGGATAAATTACATTTGGTATGATGTCTTTTGGTATTAGACTTTGGAAAAGCTTCTTAAATGATAGGTCTTCTGGATTCTGGATTTGTGTCTCTAACATAGCTTTTCCTGTCAGTTCTGAGGCTATTCTGGAGAGTCAGATATTTGATACATTAGTATACAAATAGTCTAGTCAATATTGTATGTTTCGTGTAAAAAAATAAATAAATACAAAAAAAATAAATAAATTAAAAAAAAAAAAAAGAACAAAGGTTTCTTTTAAGTTATTTGTTTGGAAATCAAAGTGCATCTTCCCAGTATAGAGATGCTCTAGATGGAGAAACTAGAAATCAGACTGAGAATCTAAAAGAAAGACAGTATAGAATGATGGAGAAAAATATAGAATTTGGAGTCAGAGGGTGTGGTCTTGAGCCTGGTTATGTGATTTTGTAGGTATGTAAGTGTAGACATTGTTAAACCTGTTTGGATTTTTCTCTTCGTTTGTAAAATAGAAGTAAAACTGTTTTCCCCCTAATGTCTTGAGGAAATGATATGGTTAACTGAATATTGATTAAGATGATACTATATAAATAATATTATTGTTCTTACTTACAGTAACCAGTGGTGTTTCAACTACAGTAATCAACTTTTTTTCTAAGGAAAAGCAAATCACCTCCTTACTAATAGTACTCCCAGTAGCAAAGGTGAGGTTGGGAACATATTCTTCTTTCTGGAAATGTCAACTTGCTTCAGGTGCCTGTGGTTCTTAACCTTTGACATGGTTAAGAATTATCTGGGGAGTTGTATAAAATACAGATTTTATCAATCAGTAGATCTTGGGGTTGAGTCTAGGAATCCTCATTCTAAACAAGTAGTTCACAGGAGGGAGAAGGAAATGGCAACCCACTCCAGTGTTCTTGCCTAGAGCATCCCAGGGACAGAGGAGCCTGGTAGGCTGCTGTCCATGGGGTCGCACAGAGTCGGACACGACTGAAGTGACTTAGCACGCATGCATTGGGGAAGGAAATGGCAACCCACTCCAGTGTTCTTGCCTGGAGCATCCCAGGGACAGAGGAGCCAGGTGGGCTGCCGTCTATGGGGTTGCACAGTCGGGCACGACTGAAGCGGTGCAGCAGCAGCAGCAGCAGCTCACAGGAGATTCTAATGTATGTGGTCTTCAAACCACGTGGTCTTCTGTTAATTACCTTCTCCTGTATTTGATACTCAGATTGATATGCTTCTCTGTGTCACTAGCTTTCCAGTGGTCATACTTTCCTATATTAGGTCTATCTGAGGAAAGTGGGAGGGGCTGCTCTCACAGGAGGCTGTTGTCTGAGCTCTTTTTTGCTCTAGGGTTAATTACCTTCTCCTGTATTTGATACTCAGATTGATATGCTTCTCTGTGTCACTAGCTTTCCAGTGGTCATACTTTCCTATATTAGGTCTATCTGAGGAAAGTGGGAGGGGCTGCTCTCACAGGAGGCTGTTGTCTGAGCTCTTTTTTGCTCTAGGGCATTCCCCATCACTTTACCACAGGTTCTTGCAGTGTGGTCTATGCAACAGAAATTCCTGAGTTACAAATCACAATCTCAGGGAGTAGTGGGGCTTGGAAATCTGATTTTTAATATGCTTTCATGTTGGGTCTTATGTACCTTAGAGTTTGAGAATGGACTTAAAAGCCATTTTTCCCTAAATGCTTGGCTTTGCCCTAATTTTATTCTGGTCATCATTTCTCTAACTACTTACTGAACCTAGATCTTTGTTTGTTTGTTTGTTTCCCATGCCTGTACCCATCTTTCTGTCCCCACTGCTACAGCCAAATTTAGTGTTTTCAGTTCAGTTCAGTCACTCAGTCGTGTCCGACTCTTTGCGACCCCATGAACCGCAGCATGCCAGGCCTCCCTGTTCGTCACCATCTCCCGGAGTTCACTCAGACTCACGTCCATCGAGTCCGTGATGCCATCCAGCCATCTCATCCT